>JAVIAB010000073.1:38166970-38369470 GCA_032433765.1 Megaustenia siamemsis | reverse complement strand
ATCAGAACCTGAGAAAGAAACACTATTTATGGAAGAAGAGTGTACGGAGGTACTAAAAACAGTGACTTTTCATATGAGTATATCATATGGGGCTTTTAAAATAAACAAGGAGTAATGGGGTACTAAAAGAGATGCAGTATTCAGGAGGATAAGTGGAGAATACACAAAAGCATAGATCATTCAGAGGAATTAATATTTGTATGAGAGAATACTGAAATACAGATAACTTCAGTTCATCACCGTCATGTCACATGTTCTTTCATCATCATCATCATCATCGAGTGTCTTCACCGCAACGAAGGTTGGCTACCATGGAGCGCCATTCTGCTCTACCTCTTGCTTTGATGGTGCAGGTTGTCATAGGCTGATTTGTCCATCTTTTGATGTTACTCGTCCATGTTAGTCTTGGTCTGCCTCTGCCTCTTTTACCTTGTATTTTCCCCTCCAGGATTACTTTTAGTAGGCTGTTGTGTCTTTTAACATGGCCCAAAAATCGCATTTGTCTTGTTTGAATTGTGCTTAGTAGTTCTCTTTTCATTTTTAGTTGTTTTAAGACTTCATCGTTTCTTTTCTTTTCCTTCCATCCAACTCTACCTATTCTTCTATATATCCACATTTCAAAGGCTTCAATTTTCTGTTCTGTTTTCTTATCTAATGTCCATGTTTTTGCACCATATGGGAATATTGAAAAGATGTAACATTTTGCTATTCTTAGTTTTAGCCCTGGTATTATTTGTTTTGATGTTAGTATGTTCTTCATGACATTAAAATTACCTTTTGCCATTCATATTCTTTTGTTTATTTCAGTTGTACATTTTCCATCACTGGTTATAGTATGTCCAAGGTAGTTGTAGTTCTGAACTGTCTCCAGGTCTATTCCTTCTATTTTGATATCCACTTGTGGGTTTTGAGTATCTTCTTGTTGATGACCATAGTTTTAGTCTTTTTGATATTCATATCTAGTCCATATTTTTTGCTTATCATGTTTATTTCATTAAGTAATTGTTGTAGATCTTTAGGATTTTCTGCTAGTAGTACAGTATCGTCAGCATATCTTAGGTTATTGATTATCTTTCCATTAATTTGTAGGCCTGGCATCTCTATGATATTTTTACAAATTTTCTCAGTGTATAGATTGAACAAGCTTGGTGATAGGATGCATCCCTGTCTTACTCCTCTTTTTATATAAATGGGTGTAGAGTTCTCTTTGTTATATTTTATTATTGCTGTTTGCTACCAGTATAGATTACATATTAGTCGTATGTCCAAGTCATCTAGATGTATCTCTTTTAGGCATTCTATAAGTTGTTTGTGGTGTACTCTATCAAAAGCTTTGGTGTAGTCTATGAAGCAGGCATATATTGGCTTGTTTACTTCTGTGTACTTTTCGATTAATGTTCACATGCAGAATATGGTTTCTATTGTCCCGCTATTTTTTCCTAAATCCAAATTGCCTGCTCATCTAATTCAGTATTGATTTTATTCTGAATAATTCCCTGTATAGCTCTTATCAAGATTTTTGTAACATGGCTCATTAGGCTTATTGTTCTAAAGTCACACTGCATTCAACTACACCGTTCTTCCATAAAGTTGTATTAAACACCACCCGCCTGAATTCACTGTATTTAGCCACATCTCACACTTCCTATATTGGCATGTTCAACGAATATTTATGGAAGAGACTACTAAAATAAACTATTAAGTAAGAGAATCGTTAGGGGAAACAGTACCAAGAATAACTCAATTCAATGTTTAGAATATTTAGTTCAGAGAATGCTGAAAAAAAGAGAGATAATTCAGTAGAGAGAAGAATTCATTGAGACAATGCTAAAAAAAAAAGATATATAATTTATATAAAAGGTCAGTTGAGAGAAAGAGTGAGAGATTACTAAAAAGAGAGCGATAATTCAGTGAAGAGAACATTTAAGAGAGGGAATACAAAAAATAGTTATAATTCAGTGAAGAGAACATTTAAGAGAGTGAATACAAAAAATAGTTATATTTCAGTGAAGAGAACATTTAAGAGAGGGAATACAAAAAATAGTTATAATTCAGTGAAGAGAACATTTAAGAGAGGGAATACAAAAAAAAAGTTAGAATTCAGTGTAGAGAACATTTAAGAGTGGGAATACCAAAAGAAAAGTAATAATTCAGTGAAGAGAACATTTAAGAGAGAATACGAAAAAAGTTATAATCCAGTAGAGAGAACATTTAAGAGAGATAATAATAAAAAAGAGAGATAATTCATAAGAAACAACAACTAAAAGATGAATTCTCAGAAGAGAGAGAGGGAGAGAGTGAGAGAGATAATTCAGTAGAGATAACATTTAAGAGAGAGAGAGAGAGAGCGAGAGAATACTTAAAAAAGAAAAAGAGAACTAATTCATTAGAGAGAACATTAATCGGAGATAGTGCTGAAAAGTGAAAAGATACCACAAAAAATAAGGAATATTTAGGGATAAGAAAATAATAAATAATCATTGAGAGACTTCAGTATACACCATCCAAAAAACAATCATTGAGAGACAGCAGTATACACCATCCAATAAACAATCATTGAGAGACAGCGGTGTACACCATCCAATAAACAATCATTGAGAGACAGCAGTGTACACCATCCAATAAACAATCATTGAGAGACAGCGGTGTACACCATCCAATAAACAATCATTGAGAGACAGCGGTGTACACCATCCAATAAACAATCATTGAGAGACAGCGGTGTACACCATCCAATAAACAATCATTGAGAGACTTCAGTATACACCATCCAATAAACAATCATTGAGAGACAGCAGTATACACCATCCAATAAACAATCATTGAGAGACAGCGGTGTACACCATCCAATAAACAATCATTGAGAGACTTCAGTATACACCATCCAATAAACAATCATTGAGAGACTTCAGTATACACCATCCAATAAACAATCATTGAGAGACTTCAGTATACACCATCCAATAAACAATCATTGAGAGACAGCAGTATACACCATCCAATAAACAATCATTGAGAGACAGCAGTATACACCATCCAATAAACAATCTTTGAGAGACTTCAGTATACACCATCCAATAAACAATCATTGAGGTATATCAATTTGCACAATCCAATAAACAATCATTGAGAGACATCAGTATACACCGTCCAATAAACAATCATTGAGAGACATCAGTATACACCGTCCAATAAACAATCATTGAGAGACATCAGTATACACCGTCCAATAAACAATCATTGAGAGACATCAGTATAGACCATCCAATAAACAATCATTGAGAGACTTCAGTATACACCATCCAATAAACAATCATAGATTAAATAAATTTACACCATCCAATAAACAATCATAGAGATACACCAATTTGCACCATCCAATAAACTATCATTAGAGAGACATCAATTAGCACCATCCAATAAACTATCATTAGAGATACATCAATTTGCACCATCCAGTTCAATAAAAGGTAATTGAGACACATCAATATGTCTCTTCTGTCAATCTACAAAGTGCCCGTGCATATATTGTTGCCTTTTCATTTTTACATATGAACAGAAGCCATTAACAAGAGTCTCCTAGATTAATGTAAATGTCTTCTAGCTCAAAATACATTAGCTTTAGAAAGGATGAACCTCAGATGCACCAAAACTGTTCTCATCTTTTGCTTTTATCGAAGTTTACTCCTTTTTGCTGTCCACCCTCAAAAGTTCGTCAAGAGGGCACAGTGGCGTTGTGCTGTGGTTTACAGCAGGCTGCAGTATCCGTACCTTTCTTCAGCCTAACATATCCGACTTCAGCAAGACGTTTCTTTGGTACCGGATTTCCATCCCTCTCAATCAATACTCAGTTGGGCAAACTGTTTGGTCTATTATCGGTATCATCGCTGGAAAATGATGTAGGACTTGCTCAGCTGTTGGTATCTGATCCCTGACACGGGCAGTCAGTTATGAGTCACTGATGACAATTCTAAAGTAATTAGTTTTTAGTTTCATTCACTGTTACTCCCTGACCTAGATGGCGACCAATGAATATCTTCAGTTTATTTGTTCTGTTCACATTGAATCCTTCCATTATCTATGCATTTATAGACAAGAGTTTTCTCATTAGTTCGGGTACTGGTAGCAATTTAATGTCACTAGTACCTCGCTTCCGTCTGTCCTGTTCATGTAATATATGTAATATCTCATTCAGAGATTTATCATAATAAATAATGTCTTCATCGCATTGGAAAACACACAAGCTTGAATGATACCGCGGTAAAGTTGGGGGGGGGGAGGAGGGGGGAGAGGGGGGGAAAGACCCGAGAACACCTTCTTTAGTTGTGCAACAACAACGTGAAACCTGGCCCAACGTCAAAACTGGTCCAACGTCAAACCTGGCCCAACGTCAAAACTGGCCCAACGTCTAAACCAACGTCTAAACTGGCCCAACGTCAAACCTGACCCAACGTCAAAACTGGCTCAACGACAAACCTGGCCCAACGTCAAACCTGGCCCAACGTCAAACCTAGCCCAACGTCAAACCTGGCCCAACGTCAAACCTGGCCCAACGACAAACCTGGCCCAACGACAAAGGGAGAAATTGAGGGGGCAATATGAAAACCTGGTGACGACTGCGAACTTTGTTCTGGCAACAGGGGAAAGGCGTAATTGCAATACCATAAGCTTCTTGAACGCATGGAGAGAGAGAGAGGGAGAGAGAGAGAGAAAGAGAGGGAGAGAGAGATAGGGAGAGAGAGGGAGAGAGAGAGGAAGAAAGAGAGAGGGAGAGAGAGAGAGGGAGAGAGAGAAAGAGAGGGAGAGAGAGAAAGAGAGACAGCAATAAGTAAGTTTTTGTGCTTCGTAACATCCTCACACAGAGATCACCGAAGAGTTAGTCCATAAAATCGTCACTATTAGCACAGTTCCATGCGTAGAGCCTATTACATCAGTAAGAACAGACACAGTATGTCGCCAGCGGCATATCTCAAGATGTAACTGTCGAGTAATACAATTTTAAAGACAACAGTAAAATGCGGATGACAGAGTAGACAAAACAGGAAACGGATTATTACTACGAAAGAGTGGACAAGGGAAACAATGAACATACTCAGAAACATACGCACTATAAAGTGGCAGGGTTTAGACAATTGTTGGACATCACAGAGTGTTTCCACATCCACAACGGATCCCATGAGAACTAAGGGATCAGACAAGCTCGTGGTTTGGGACTTTTGGTCGAAATGTCGATTTTGGCTGTTGGTGTGTTTATGTAAAACTGATGACCACTTTATATATTTTAAAAATTCACCACAAGCAGCGGCAGACCAATCACACGAGTCCCCGAAGGTTTGGGGCCCTCTAACCACGAATGTACCAGTCGCCAATTGACAAGCCTTTAAAACATGGGCAGACAACCTCTATAACCAAAAATTGTTCTTGATTGCACACAGAGAGCATGAGAGGCTAAGCTCCGTTCCAACATCGTTGTTTTAATTGTGCGCATTCCTTCTCTCCTCAACTCCATTATCTTTGCATTATTTGCTGGGCTACGTTGAAATAGAATTCGAAGACTATCTTATCTTTGTTAGTTTCCTTGACATTTTCTTGTTTTGCTTTTAGCTTATTGTCTTTGGAACAATACATCATCATTTTTAGATATCAGCGTAAGGTTTTACAAAGGGCCAGGCGGATACGTTGTGAAATCAATAGTTAACCGGTTTTTTTCTTTTTTAAGTTGCTGACTGCGTTGTTTGTGTAGCATGCGCCTATTTGTATCCAGTTTACTCTATTTTGGTGCATTTTTGTTAGTTATTATCTGCTTATTTCAAATGTTGAAATATGTATGTTGTTGTTTCTTTTTCTTTTGAATTCTAGGCACGAAATGAGAGACAGAAAGAGAAAGTGAGGGTGTAAAAGACAGATAGAGGCATTCCCCCACAGGCAGGTGAACGGATGGAAGCATAGATTGGTATGTATATAGTTAGACATGAAATGATTTTTTTAAGGGGATAGGGGTGGGTGATGTAAGTGGGTGTAAGAGGATGTAAGTGAATTATAGAGACATATTCAGGCACAGACAGATGGATGGATGTTAAACACATAGGTTGGTGTGGATGTATTTAGTTTGTATAAAATGTATTTTAGTATCCAGAAGGGAGAGAGGGGTGAGAGAAAGAGAATGAGAGAGAACGAGAAAGAGTGATACAATTTCCCTTCATTTGTGCCAAGTGTTGAGCCAGGATCGGTTAAATTAGGGCTTAATAGCGTTCCCCAAATAGATCGTGTTCCACAGTTCGCTGTGTCTCTCTCTGTTGCATTAATTGTGTTTTTCTTCATCAGCAGCAATTACATTCGCTTGCGTGTGTACATGCGATGGAGATAGATAGAGAGAAAGAGCGAGAGGGGGGAGAGGAAATGAGAGGTACTGGACAGGTTAACAAAGTATTGGGACAATAACTGGATTCCTACAATGTTGTACTGTGTTCGATCTGGCAGGAACTGTGTGTGATATTGATCCAAAGTCGGGTGGGAAGACAATATTAGATAGTCTCCGTGAGATCGAGAAATGGGTTCGAATTAGGTCAGAATTGGAAAAAGTTGATAAGAAAAGAGTTGTTAGCATGCACCTGGCTCAGGACATAAACTCTTGCACAATTTCCTGGATTAAAACTATAATATCACTTAAAGATGAAAATAAACAGCCGTGAATTGATTATAAGATAACATTGTTGTCTTAGTGACGTCATTCTGTTATAGTTGATGGTCTCGTCATTGCCCATTACGTTACCAATAACTGCTTCCTCTATTAACGTCTCTTTTCAAACCTATCCGGTATGACGCTAGAAAAGTCTACTGATAACCGATCATCATCATCATCATGAAGTACCGGGCCTGCTGGCGTAGGTGATCATGTCTCTCCACAACTTTCGATCTCGACAGTTATTTATCATTTCTGTTGTTGACTTTCTGCCAAGCCAATCTCTTAAGCTGTCTGGTATCTTTTCTCTTTGCTTCTCTATCTCATCGTCCCTCAATTTTTCCAGTTGTTACGATATATTCCAGTTGTTCTCTTCTCATTACATGTCCAAAAAATGAAGATTGTTTTTTTCCTAATATTGGCAATTAGCTCTCTCTTTGCTTTGGCCTCTTTCAGAACATTTTCATTACTCTTCTTAGCTGTCCATGGTATTCTCAGCATTTTTCTGTAAAACCACATCTTTACAGACTCCAGTGATTTTCTTGTCTGTTGTCCTATTGTTCATGATTCACATCCATATGTTAAGACTGGCTCTACATCACATTTGAGAACTCCTTTTCTTGTTTTTATTTGATAACCAACACTGTTTGCAGATTGCGGAATTCCTCAATGAAAACACACATTTAAATCGACGCAATATATTAAATGCAGAAGGCGCAGGGTCGTTGCAAGAACACACGACATGCTCAAATGAAACATATGGTTTGGGTATTATAAAAGACATATTTAAACGCGAGAAAATCCAGAAAGTAACATTCACAATCAGACTGATTCATCATCATCATTATTGAGTGTCGTCTCCGCATTTACGGTTGACTACCTTGGAGCGCCATTCCACTTTGTCTCTAGCTTTGATAGTGCAAATTGTCATAGGCTAACTTGATCATCTTTTGATGCCACTCGTTCATGCTAGTCTTGGTCTGCTTCTGCTCTTTTACCTTGTATTTTATCTTCCAAGATTGATTCAAGTAGGCTAATTACATAAGACATCGAACTGATTACATAATGATAAACGGTTCAACGTGAAACCAGTGAGTTGTAGGCCATGGCCATATTACACGCAATCATGAACTAATCGTAGGAAGATTCGTGTAAACGAATTTTTAAAGAGAGAAATGATTAAAAAAGGACATTAAAATTAAGTTTATATTCATTTAAACCAGACACGAGAAATATAACATTGCAATTAAGAATAGAGAAGATGAACATAGACGAAGAACAGGAGCGTTAAAAGAACAAATACCAAGATGGATATAGACGAACAGTGTGAAGCGATAAAAGAACAAATACCAATATGAACATAGACGAACAGTGTGAAGCGATAAAAGAATAAATACCAAGATGAACATAGACGAACAGTGTGAAGCGATAAAAGAACAAATACCAATATGAACATAGACGAACAGTGTGAAGCGATAAAAGAACAAATACCAATATGAACATAGACAAACAGTGTGAAGCGATAAAAGAACAAATACCAAGATGAACATAGACGAACAGTGTGAAGCGATAAAAGAACAAATACCAAGATGAACATAGACGAACAGTGTGAAGCGATAAAAGAACAAATACCAATATGAACATAGACAAACAGTGTGAAGCGATAAAAGAACAAATACCAATATGAACATAGACGAACAGGGTGAAGCGATAAAAGAACAAATACCAAGATGAACATAGACGAACAGCGTGAAACGATAAAAGAACAAATACCAAGATGCACATAGACGAACCTTCATCATCATCATCATCATGTACCATATAGGTTGATAGGCGATCATGTCCTTCCGCAATCTTCTATCCTCAGTGCATCGTATCATTTCTGTTATTGACTGTTTTCTATGTCATGACATCAAGCTATCTAGTATCTTCTCTCTTTTGTCGTCCGCGATTTCTCTTTCCCTGTATTTCCAGTTGTTAGCAAGTATTCCAACTTTCCTCTTCTCAAGATGTGCCCGAAAAATGCTGATTGTTTCTTTCTGGTGTTCTTTAGAACTCCCTTTTTGCGTTGGCCTCTTTGAGAATGTCCTCATTGGACTTTTTAGCTGTCCTGGGAACTTTCAAGATTCTTCTGAGAAATCCCATCTCTGTGGCCTCTAATTGTCTTTTCATTTGTTTGTGTAATGTCCATGATTAGCTTCCATTGGTTAGAATTGGCTTATATAGAAGTGGCATAAGTGGCATATAGTTAAAAGTAAAGTAAACCTTCAGCACATGATTTTTGGGGTAATATGGTCGGTATTACGCCCGTGCCACTTTACTTTCCCAGAAAAAATTCGGCACCCATTTAAGGCTGGGTGAACCCGGAAGACGTCGGTTGGGATCGAACCCTACCTCTTGTCCTTTGTCGTCCAGTTCACTAACCACTGAGCTATCGCGGCTCCATAAGTGGCATGTAGGACAGATAAATTCTTTTTCTCACTTCTGTTAATATAGATTTGTTGTATAAGACGAATAATATAAAGAGTCGAAAGAACAAACAACAAGCGGAACAAACAAAAACACCAAGCGGAACATAGACGAACAACAAGTAGTGTTAAAAAAATCAGGACAACAGAAAGTGGATGTATTGCAAACAAAAAAAGAAAAAATGGTAACAGACAACAAAGATATAATCAATAGATGGCAGGAATATATAACAGAATTATTTTTTGACGAAATTATATTAATTTAAATTATTGATTATACATCCATTAATTTTTAGGCAAGACATCATGGGGATGCCAGGCAAAGACAATAATGGATATATAATCTAAGGTATGCCGTTGATACCGTATTACTGACAATGAAGTGCAGATAACCTACAGTCAACAAAATAAACAAGAATAGCAGAGAATAGGTTTTTAATCTAAATTTTAAAGAGACTAAAGCTTTGATTATAAGCTGAGAAAACCCACAAAATATACAAGTAGATATCGAAGAAGATGTAAAGAACCTAGGAGGAGTTCAAGAATAGAGATATTTGTGACATATAACGTGATGGAAAATATAAGACAGAAGTAAAGAAAAGAATCAGAATTGCAAAAAATCAATTTTAACAACTTGAAAAAATATAATCATATGACATTAAAAGAAATAATACAATGTCTAAAACTATGAATAGTAAAATGTTATATGTGTTCAAAACTCTGTATGGTGCAGAAACACAAACAAAGAAATTTAAAAAATAATATATATATATACCATATATAACATATATATATATATATATATATACATACATATCACAAATAAGAAAACAGAACAGAAAGCTGCTTTGCACCCTTTGAAATATTATATATAGAAAAATAAGGAGAATTGGGTTGAAGGCAAAGAAGACAAACAGGGAACTTCTGAATCGGATGAAAATGAAAAAAATAAAATAAAAAAGAACGGGGCTTAGCACAATTCGAAAAAATTAAAGAAAATAATTTGTTGTTGACTTGTAGTGAGACACAAGGCCCTACTAAAAGTCATCTTGGAAGAGGAGGTACAAGGTAGACGAGGCTGAGGCAGACCAAGACTAAAGTGGACTGATAACATCAAAAGGTGGAAAAGTGAACCTATGACAACGTGCACTATCAAGACAAGAGACTGAGTAAAATAGTGCTCCATGGTAGCCAACCTTCAATATGGAGACGGCACCCAATGAATGAATGCGAGAGGGCAAGTTATCGGAACTCCCCAGAGACCTAGTGAAGGTAAACAACAGAATCAACGATGCAGAACTCACACCACCTGTGACGGCATTTGAGCCAGAACCTTCTAGTCGAGAGAGCAATTTCTGACATCTGTACCACCCGGTCACCCAGCGACAGATGTAAATTAATAGGGACACGGAAAAGGGGGAGGGAACTCTATCTGCGTAAATGGGACATTTCAAAGAAAACACGAATGTTCCAGCATTTTATTGACGGCAACTGAGATGTGCGGTGACGAATTTGTGAACAGAAATTAAACAAATTTGACGTTAATGTTCTGTAAACAAAGTAGTGTTTGCTACTGGGAAAGCAATCTGTCGCTGCATGATTCCATTTGTAATACCTGCTCAGAGGCGGAGGATTGGCCGAGGAGAGGGGTGGAACCCTTTCAATGAGACATCAGCATTGAACAGTGACATTGTTCTCAGCTTCATAAGCTCTGTGAATGCCCAGGTGATTTAGTCCCGTCAGATATTATCATCAGATGTTCGGCGTTCGTGTCTTTGCAGTCATTGAGTGTCGTCTCCGCATAGAGGGTTGGCTACCTTGGAGCGCCATTCCGATCTATCTCTTGCTTTGATAGTGCAGGTTATCATAGGCGGACTTGTCCGTCTTTTGATATTACTCGCCCATGTTAAACTTGGTCTGCCTCTGCCTCTTTTACCTTGTATTTTACCTACCAAAGTTACTTCTAGTAGGCTGCTGTGTCTTTTAACATGCCCCCAAAATATCATGTCTTCTTTGAATTGTATTTAGTAGTTCTATTTTCATTTTCAGTTCTAAGCCTTCATCGTTTGTTTTCTTTTCTTTCCACCCAGTTCTACCTATTCTTCTATGTATACACATTTCAAAGGCTTTAATTTTCTGTTCTGTTTTCTTGTCTAATGCCCATGTTTGTGCACCAAATAGGTAATGTTGAGACGATATAACATTTTGCTATTCTTTGTTTTATTGGTGTTATTTGTTTTTATGTTATTTGTTGCAATTCCTATTATTTTGTTTATTTCAGTTTTACATTTTCCATCACTGGTTATAATATGTCAAAGGTAGTTTGAACTGTCTCCAGGTCTATTCTTTCAACTTTGATATCAACTTGTAGGTTTTGAGTTCTATCTTTGTTTATAATCATAGTTTTATTCTTTTTGGTATTTATATCTGAGCCATGTTAACCTAGCGGGAATGTCCATCCGAATGTACAAAGTCTGTGACGGTAGATGGGGAGGAAGAATCAGCACTGACCAATGACCCAGAAAGCGAAAAAAGCAAAGTGTGTGGTACAAAAGAGGCATTATTCAGGGCACGAAAGGCGAATATGGCTGACCACCGTGAAAGCGATTAGAGCCTCATCACGTACTATTCCAAAGAGCGCCATGTCTTTGTAGCTGTTCCTGATTTTGAACTGTCAGACACCGACTCCTTCATACATTACAACTTGCACTTCATAAAAAACAGAAAAATATGACGTTTTTGTCATGAAAAGGAAGACACTGTTAAATATGAAAAACAAGGGGGCAACGATGACGTTTTTGTCATGAAAAGGAAGACACTGTTAAATATGAAAAAACAAGGGGACAACAATGCCGTTTTTGTCATGAAAAGGAAGGCACTATTAAATATGAAAAACAAGGGGACAACGATGACGTTTTTGTCATGAAAAGGAAGGCACTGTTAAATAAAAACAATATGGACTAAAACTCTGTCATGAAAAGGAAGACTACTAAATAAGTAAAACAGGGACAAAGATGGCATTTTTGTCATGAAATGGAAGGCACTGTTAAATAAGAAAAACAGGGACAAAGATGGCATTTTTGTCATGAAATGGAAGGCAATGTTAAATAAGAAAAACAGTGACAAAGATGACGCTTCTGTCATAAAAAGGAAGACACTGTTAAATACGAAAAACGGGAAGAATGAAACCGAAATATTCTACCCACTCCAATTTCAAAAGTAATTGTTCCCGACTCTCGAGCGATAAGAAACCATATCAATACGACTTTCTATTGAGAGCCCTTGTTACTCTTTAGTTGTCAGTATCAGACTGTGGTAATTTTCAACTGATGCCCTCCCCTGGTTCCCAAGTCCAGAAATTTCCTCCCCTGTCATGGGTGTCCTTTCTAACGTAATGCCCATTTTCCTTCAATTTGTCGGGCTGTTGATCAAAATGTCTCCGCAATTTCCTTTAGTATTAGCCTCTGTATGCGTTGGAAGATCGTATTATGGACTTGCAGATGAGCAGAAGAATGGGTCATACGTCATGGGCATAAATGTAAACGAAAAGGTCTGGGAAATGTGTAATGGAAACGGAAATACTGAAATTTGTGAAGACTTCACAATGTAATAAAGGCATGGTTAAAAAAAAAAAAAGGAAGAATATGTTGGGGGAAATGAGATGAATTGAGCTGACGTAATGCCACTAGTTTATGCGGGCAGTGTACCCTTTTACTCATTGATGTGGCGGGTCGTAATGGCTTTCTTGACATTCCTAGCCCTTACTGGAGAAGTTGGATTTCGTCTCCGGCTCTTACTGGAGAAGTTGGCTTTCGTCTCCAGCTCTTACTGGAGAAGTTGGATTTCGTCTCCGGCTCTTACTGGAGAAGTTGGATTTCGTCTCCGGCTCTTACTAAAGAATTTGGATTTCGTCTGCAGCTCTTACTGGAGAAGTTGGATTTCGTCTCCGGCTCTTACTGGAGAAGTTGGATTTCGTCTCCGGCTCTTACTGGAGAAGTTGGATTTCGTCTCCGGCTCTTACTGGAGAAGTTGGATTTCGTCTCCGGCTCTTACTGGAGAAGTTGGAATTCGTCGATCTCACACTATACTGGGAAACTGCTAGTCCAGCCAGAGGTAATTCAATACCGAGTCTTCTCTTTCAGTAACAGCCACCACTACAGGGAACACGGCGATCCTAGCTTCTGTTAGCCAGTCTGTTTTGACGCTGACTGTTTACCAGGGGAGACCACGAGGAGGTAGAATTGCTAGGTCTTGGTCAGCTGATGGTGTGCCGACCCTGCTATTGCAACCACAGGTCGCAGGCGCTTCTGCTCCCCCGGAAATGAGATGAGAAGATAAGTGTCGGTCAGAACACGTAAACAAGTTATGTTTTGTGTACAAGAAAAGTGAAGAACCATAACAGTGCGCTATATTAAAGCATTATAATTTATTGTATCTTGGTAGCGCCTTGACTAGCGTTAAAGTGTGCATAAGTTCCATTCTAGTCTGACATTATCAGGTTGATCTTGCTGACAAGAAAAGGCTCAGTGAGTTTGGAACAGTAACACTGCAACCGCCCCCCCCCCTCCACCCGCGCCCCCCATATTAAGCTCTAACATGGCGAAAATTAATACTTGACACTCCCACATCATTCACAGCAGTTTGTCATTGATACTTTAGTTTGTAAATTTGTTGCATTGTCACGAGGATAAAGTCCACACATTTCTTATATTGTTGCATTGTCATGAGGATAAAGTCCACATATTTCTTTTATTGTTGCATTGCCATGAGGATAAAGTCCACACATTTCTTTTATTGTTGCATTGCCACGAGGATAAAGTCCACATATTTCTTTTATTGTTGCTTTGTCATGAGGATAAAGTCCACATCTTCCTTTTATTGTTGCATTGCCATGAGGATGAAGTCCACACATTTCTTTTATTGTTGCATTGCCATGAGGATGAAGTCCACATGTTTGTTTTATTCTTGCATTGCCACGAGGATAAAGTCCACATGTTTGTTTTATTGTTGCATTGCCATGAGGATGAAGTCCACATGTTTGTTTTATTGTTGCATTGCCATGAGGATGAAGTCCACATGTTTGTTTTATTGTTGCATTGCCACGAGGATGAAGTCCACATGTTTGTTTTATTGTTGCATTGCCACGAGGATAAAGTCCACATGTTTCTTTTATTAAACAGTCAAAGTGATTACAAGCAAGTGGTTTGTTAAAACTTTTCTGGTTAACAATTAAATACTGCATTCCCCAAAACCTTCAGATTTGCCAATCTTTGATCACTTTGTTATTAGTATTTTTCCAACAAAAATATCATTCGTATATATTTACATTTGCTAACATTTTCACGTTTTGTGTGTGGTGTCATAAACTGGAACCACCTACATGAAATATCAGTTCTACGAGTGAGTGGAATGTGCTAACCTCAAGACGTTTTCATCTACTAATTGCTGTAAAATGTCCAAGAGCTGAACTAACATGTCACTTTGAGATGACAACAAACAGCTGAGTATTGCATGTTGCCGGACATGCTGAACATTTGATGGCTCGGGATGCACGTTGATTAAATAAATAATAGAACAACAATGTGTCACAATATGTGTATGCACACAGGCAGAGAGAGAGAGAGAGAGAGAGAGAGAGAGAGAGAGAGAGTCAGAACTAGATAAAATATGAAGCCATGGAGAACTATTAGTTGTAGTAATGAATAAGAGAATAAAAGAGTGTGTTCAAAACTGATGGACAAAAGACATGTGTCAAAACTGATGGACAAGAGACGTGTCAAAACTGATGGACAAGAGACATGTGTCAAAACTGATGGACAAAAGACATGTGTCAAAACTGATGGACAAGAGACGTGTCAAAACTGATGGACAAGAGACATGTGTCAAAACTGATGGACAAAAGACATGTGTCAAAACTGATGGACAAGAGACGTGTCAAAACTGATGGACAAGAGACATGTGTCAAAACTGATGGACAAGAGACATGTGTCAAAACTGATGGACAAGAGACGTGTCAAAACTGATGGACAAGAGACATGTGTCAAAACTGATGGACAAGAGACATGTGTCAAAACTGATGGACAAGAGACATGTGTCAAAACTGATGGACAAGAGACGTGTGTCAAAACTGATGGACAAGAGACGTGTGTCAAAACTGATGGACAAGAAGCGTGTGTAAAAACTGATGGACAAGAGACGTGTGTCAAAACTGATGGACAAGAGACGTGTGTCAAAACTGATGGACAAGAAACGTGTGTCAAAACTGATGACAAGAGACATGTGTCAAAACTGATGGACAAGAGATATGTGTCAAAACTGATGGACAAGAGACATATGTCAAAACTGATGGACAAATAACAAATTGGCATTGTACCGTCAAGCATTGATAAAATGATAACTTCTCTCTCTCTCTCTCTCTCTCTCTCTCTCTCTCTCTCTCTCTCTCTCTCTCACACACACACGCAAGCACGCACGCGAGTTTATGTTATGATTTCTGATGTCATTATCAGTTATTTATTGCGTTTGCCTTTCACCACCACTCGTACACACTCTCTCGTCTGTCTCTCGGCATTTGTTATCAATCGTTACGTTTCACTTTTTTTTTTGTTTTTAGCTTTTGCTATGATGTGGTGGCGATGCTACCACTCTTGGAGAGATGGTCTGAGCACTATGGGGTTGTCCGCTGTGCAATGAAGATTATATGTCGACTGAGCAATGTTTGTAACATACAACTCGTAAACACCACCTTGTTTATGAAACCAACACGGTTGGTGACGTCATTCTTCACTAAATCCTGGCCCTACGATATCTACATCGCAAGCAGTTAGTTGCTGGCACAATTTGTTTGACTTTGTGTCTCGACTTAACAGCGATCCTGTGACTCTTGGATTAGCTATTTCGCAACAATTAATATTGCTGCAGCGTAGGGCGTGACTACAGAACAAGCTCCAGGCTCCGAGACAGAGGAAACTTGAAATCATGCATGGCACGAGCTGCCTGCGAGGGCAGATTAACTAATTAGGTTAATTAAAAAAAAATAGAGGCGATTGGTTTAAATTACATTAGCTAACGAAATTGGCAATTTCTGCGGGCTCTTGGTAGTTGTGGTATAGAGTGACTGACAATGGCTACAGGGCGCGGAACTCTTGTAAGTTAAATAGTGTAATAAGTTAAATAATGCTAAACCCAAGAAGCAACATGCCGATAAGTATAACTATGACATTTTTATTATTATCGAAAAAAAGGTTCTTTAACTGTGTATTTAAAAAAAGATAAGATCAAACAGCGTTTAGGTATTATGTACATCAGAGTTGGGCAATCTACTGCCCGCGGTCCAGAACCGACTCGCCTCAGCTATTTTGACAGGCCCTTCTGCTTGGTTTGAAAATGGCTGTACATTCCATTACTTGAGCTAAGGTTAATAAATAAATAACAAGTCAGAAATAAATTATCAAACCCTAACCGGCAAGCTTTCTGTTTATAGTTTATTGTTGAATTTTCTCTCCCCCACTCCACCTTTCTGGAGCCACGATAGCTCAGTGGTTAGTGAGCTGGACTATAAAGGACAAGAGGTAGGGTTCGATCCCAACCGACGGCTTCCGGGTTCACCCAGCCTTTAATGGGTACCGGATTTTTTTCTGGGAAAGTGAAGCGGCACGGGCGTAATACCGACCACATTACCCCAAAAATCATGTGCCGAAGGTCTGTAAAATATATGGTCACTAACAGCATATTCCCTATACGCCACTTGGCGTGACGGGGGTACTTTACTTTTTACTTGTGAATGCAGTTTAGATAATTTATATCATGGCTTCATTAGATGATGGTATCTGGCCCTCGATGTCTTCATAGTTTACAGATCTGGCCCTCGACGTCTTCATAGTTTTCAGATCTGGCCCTCGACGTCTTCATAGTTTTCAGATCTGATCCTTGACGTCTTCATAGTTTACAGATCTGGCCCTCGATGTCTTCATAGTTTACAGATCTGGCCCTCGACGTCTTCATAGTTTTCAGATCTGGTCCTCGACGTCTTAATAGTTTTCAGATCTGATCCTTGACGTCTTCATAGTTTTCAGATCTGGCCCTCGACGTCTTCATAGTTTACAGATCTGGCCCTCGACGTCTTCATAGTTTTCAGATCTGGCCCTCAACGTCTTCAAAGTTTTCAGATCTGGCCCTTGACGTCTTCATAGTTTTCAGATCTGGCCCTCGACATCTTCATTGTTTTCAGATCTGGCCCTCGACGTCTTCATAGTTTTCAGATCTGGCCCTCGACGTCTTCATAGTTTCAGATCTGGCCCTTGACGTCTTCATAGTTTTCAGATCTGGCCCTCGACATCTTCATAGTTTTCAGATCTGGCCCTCGACATCTTCATAGTTTTCAGATCTGATCCTTGACGTCTTCATAGTTTTCAGATCTGACCCTCGACATCTTCATAGTTTCAGATCTGGCCCTTGACGTCTTCATAGTTTTCAGATCTGACCCTCAACGTCTTCAAAGTTTTCAGATCTGGCCCTTGACGTCTTCATAGTTTTCAGATCTGGCCCTCGACATCTTCATTGTTTTCAGATCTGGCCCTCGACGTCTTCATAGTTTTCAGATCTGGCCCTCGACGTCTTCATAGTTTTCAGATCTGGCCCTTGACGTCTTCATAGTTTTCAGATCTGGCCCTCGACATCTTCATAGTTTTCAGATCTGGCCCTCGACATCTTCATAGTTTTCAGATCTGACCCTTGACGTCTTCATAGTTTTCAGATCTGATCCTTGACGTCTTCATAGTTTTCAGATCTGACCCTTGATGTCTTCATAGTTTTCAGATCTGACCCTCAGAAAATAAAAGGTAGCCCACCTCTGATATACATATATCATTTAAATAAATTACATTAGACTTACATATAGGTTCAAAGTTCTAGTTCTTCAAGCAATTAGAGTTGAACTCTTTATTGGGTAAGTAGATTAATTTTGAAAGAAATGATAGACATAATAGTAAAAGAAAGCAACAAGAAAGGTCTCAGTCTGAATAGTAAGAAAACAGAAGTAATGGTTATATCGAAGAAACAATCATCACCAGCATGCAGCATAAAAATAAACGAGACAAATCTGAAACAAGTGCAACGTTTCAAATACTTGGGCACAATAATAACATCAGATGGGAGATGTACCACAGAAATAAAAAAAGCAGAATAGCTCAGGCCAAAATGGCATTTCAGAAAATGAAAAATATCTTATGCAACAAATCTATGTCAATAAAAATAAGAAAGAGAGTGGTATATAGAACAAATTCTGACCTATGGAAGCGAATCATGGACAGTAGACAAACAAATGAAAAGACGCTTAGAGGCCACCGAGATGGGATTTCTCAGAAGAATGTTGAAAGTTCCTTGGACAGCTAAAAAGACCAATGAGGAAGTTCTCAAAGAGGCCAACACAAAAAGGGAGCTCTTAAAAAACATCAGAAAGAAGCAATCAACATTATTCGGGCACATCATTAGAAGAGGAAAGTTGGAATACTTGGTTACAACTGGCAAAATAAAAGGAAAGAGAGATCGCGGACGACAAAGAGAGAAAATACTGGATAGCTTGGTGTCATGGCATGGAAAACAGTCAACAACAGAACTGATACGATGCACTGTAGATAGAAGATTGTGGAGCGACATGACCACCTACGCCAACCGGTATGGCACATGATTATGATGATGAGATTAATTTTAGTAATTGAAGTCGAGCTCTTTGTTTATTTTATATTAATAATCATCATCAACATCATTAAGTACCATGCCTGCTGGCGTTGATGATCATGTCTCTCCATAACTTTCGATCTCGTCAGTTATTTATAATTTCTGTTGTTGACCTTCTGCCAAGCCAATCTCTTAAAAAAAAAAGTAAAGTACCCCCGTCACGCCAAGTGGCGTATAGGGAATATGCTGTTAGTGACCCTATATTTTACAGACCTTCAGCATATGATTTTTGGGGTAATGTGGTCAGTATTACGCCCGTGCTGCTTTACTTTCCCAGAAAAAATCCGGTACCCATTTAAGGCTGGGTGAACCCGGAAGCCGTCGGTTGGGATCGAACCCTACCCCTTGTCCGTGGTAGTCCAGTTCACTAACCACTGAGCTATGGCGGCTCCCCATTCTCTTAAGCTGTCTGGTATCTTTTCTCTTTGCTTCCCTCTATCTCTTCGTCCCTCAATTTTCCCAGTTGTCACAATATATTCCAGCTGTTTCCCTCTCATTGCATGACCAAGAAATGATGATATATATTATTAATATAATTAATAATAATATAATTAATAATTAATAATATTAATGTAAATTACAGTAAATTATAATCAATAATCAAGCTTTTTTTGTTGTTATATGAACATTCATTTTAAGCTGTAGTCTTGTCTATTTTCTCTATTGTGCATTATATAAAACATATATACATAATAGTTCTAAGTGTAAAGTAAAGCAAAACAGTTTTAATTGTAATGTTCTAATGCTAGATTGCCCGTCGTTGCTTAATTCACGCTGAGTGCATTGGAAAAAGGTAGGAAAGCTGCAGTTTCGGTTTCTGCCCTATGTTTGTGTATTGATAAAACTGTGGGCTGTAGATTTCATTGTCTATTGATAATCGTTAGAATTGTCCACTTTTTGAAAATAAAAATAAAATTAAAAAACCACCGCTGCTGGAACGCATGTAATCCCAATATATCAAAGCTGTGGGGCGTGTCCTTTCCATGCAAACAGTAGCGGTAATTAAGTCACAGGACACTACTTATCTCCATCTTACTATTCTTCTTTTGAACGAGGAATAGAGTCACAACAGAGCTACCGTTAGTGTCGACTTCAGTAACCAATTATAAACAAGCAGTTTTTTTTTAGCTTTCTTGTTCTTCATTATGTTTAACTCTTCTTCTTCATTTATTTTTAAAAACTCTTCTAGTGCATTTATTTTTTAACTCTCTTCTACTGCATTTTTTAAAACTCTCTTCTTCTGCATTTACTTTTTAACTCTCATCTACTGCATTTATTTTTTTAAACTCTCTTCCTCTTCATTTATTTGTTTTTAATTCTCTTATTCTGCATTTATTTAACACTCTTCTTCTGCATTTATTTTTAAAATTCTCTTCTTCTGCATTTTTCATTTCCAGATCAGTCGTTGATGACCACCGCCGTTGTGATAATTTCTGGTATAGATGATCTACTGACGGCACTACCGTTATATCAACAAACATCAACTATTACAACAAACATCAACTATTACAACAAACATCAAACTATTACAACAAACATCAACTATTACAACAAACATCAACTATTACAACAAACATCAACTATTACAACAAACATCAACTATTACAGCAATAACAGAGAGAACAAAAAAGCAACTGCCGCTCGCCACATCATCTGGGCCAGAGAGCTTGGTTGCCCTTGGTCACACCCAACACCTCCACACTAAACTCAATCAAACGATCAAACAAGAAATCATTTAATGAATTCTGATTGATACTCACGCATTCACCCTCCCTAGCCGTCTGCCCATTCAACCAACAAACCATCCAACCAATCAATCAACCAACCATCAAACTGATCAGTCAACTGACCAAAAATATTTATTAATTCATTTATCTATCCAACCACACATCCAACCGTCCATCCATCCATCCAACCAAACAACCACACACTCGCTCAACCATCTATCTATCCATCCATCCAACCACTCACTCAACCATCCATCCATCCATCCACTCACTCAACCATCCATCCACTCAGTCAATCATCTATTCATCCATTCATCCAACCAATCAAACAACCACTCACTCACTCAACCAACTATCCATCCTTCCAAACACTCACTCACTCAACTTTCCATCCAATCGTCCAACAAACCAAGCACTCACTCAACCAATAACCAACGACCCATCCATCCTTTCAACGAAACAAGCACTCACCCATCCATCCAATCAGCCAACCAAATAACCACTCACTCAACCAACCAACCTAACATCCATCCATCTAACCAACCACTCACTTACTCACTCAACCATCCATCCGTCCAACCAACCACTCACTCAACCAACCATCCATTCAAACACTCACACACTCAGCAGTCCATCCATCTATCTAATCAACAACCAAGCCGTCCAACTATCCATGCATTAAGCCAACCAACCACTCAAACAAAAAAAATCCATTCATTTGTTTATTTATCCATCCAATAAAAAAACCGCCCATCCAACTAACCATCCACATAATCATCTACCCACTCACCCATCAACTTACCCAACCAACCAACCAACCAACCAACCCCAACCAACCAACCAACCAACCAACCAAACAACAAACGAACCAACAAACCAATCATCAATCCAACGAAACATTCAATATTTCAAACCAACCACCGAATCAACCATCCATTAATCCACCCAACCAACCAATCAATCAACCTTCTATCCATCCAATCAACCAATCATTCAACCAACAACCCATTCATCCAACCTTTCAAATAACCAACCACCCATCCAGTCAACAAATCAATAAACTATCCATCTTTCCACCTAACCATCTATCTATCCACCAATCAACGAACCATTAATTCACCCATCCAGCCAACCGTCCATACAACCAATAAACCAACCATTCAAACATGCATGCATCCATCCACCATTAATCCATCCATCCAACCAACCAACCAACCATTCAAACATGCATCCATCCACCATTAATTCACCCATCCAGCCAACCGTCTATACAACCAATAAACCAACCATTCAAACATGCATGCATCCATCCACCATTAATCCATCCATCCAACCAACCAACCAACCAACCATGCATCCATCCATCCAGCCACACATTAACTGTCAGTTGAAACAAACAATATAATTACCAGTCTCGTCCCTTCCACGCAGCGCCACCTCGGTTGTCACCCGACAATGTTTTCTCTTCCTGCAGACCACGCACAACTTGTAGACTGCGTAAACATGCAATGACGCACACCGTCTTTAAACGTTGTTTCTTTATATCTCTCTATCTCTCTCTCTCTCTCTCTCCTCGCCTTTCCGTATCCCCAGCCCCCTTTCTCATTTCTCTCAAACAGGCATGTAAAGCTATCGCGTCATATGTGCCAGTATGACACATTTATTACCTCCTCGCTGCTTCCATTTGATCTAATTTCAGCCGCATTTTCCCTGGCACATATTCCAGTTCAGCAACAACATGAGGTGTTCATCAATAATCAGCATATCCTATTCTTCTGTCCTCTTCTTTTCTAATTGTCCAGCATCCGTATTCCTTCGCTCAGACGTAAAATTTATTGGGAGTGATTAGAACACAGAGTCATTTCCGAATACATAAAGATCTATCCACAAAAACGGTTCTGAGACTGCATAGTGTCGTGGGTCCCTTCAAAAGTCTTGATGTAGTATAAAGTATTAGAAAATGTCTTTGCTGACGTTTCTAGTCAACGTTTGTTGCTTGGTTAAGTTTATGGAGATCATGTTGAAGGCTGGTGAAATTGATGGATAATATTATGATGCTATATAGTGAGATTTATAGATCAATATTTGCTACTAGATAAATTGTATTGGCCGTTGTTTTTTTTATCTGGCGAGTGTTATAAAACATTGCTTGATATCCAGTGAATATTATAAATCGTTGTTGATATCCGGTGAATTTTAGAATCACATTTATTTTATATGCGGTGAATTTATAAACAATTGTTTTCCATACTGTTAATATTTGTATAAACCGTTGTTTCGTATCCAGGGCATTTTTATAAACCACTACTTGATATCGGGTGAATTTTATAAACCAATACTTCACATCAGGTGAATTTTATAAACCATGATTTGATATCTGGGGAATTTTAGAAACCGTTGTTTCATATCCAGTGAATGTTTATAAACTGCTGTTTGCTATCTGACAGGGTTTATGTACAGTTGTTTGCTATCTGATAGAGGTTATGGACCTTTGTTTAATATCTTATAGGGGTTATGGACATCTCATAGGGTTTATGGACCGTTGTTTGCTATCTGATAGGGTTTATGAACCATTGTTTGCTATCTGATAGGGTTTATGAACCATCGTTTGCTATCTGATAGGGTATATGAACCATCGTTTGCTATCTGATAGGGTATATGAACCATCGTTTGCTATCTGATAGGGTTTATGAACCATCATTTGCTATCTGATAGGGTTTATGAACCAGTGTTTGCTATCTGACAGGGTATATGAACCATCGTTTGCTATCTGAAAGGGTTTATGAACCATCGTTTGATATCTGATAGGGTATATGAACCATCGTTTGCTATCTGATAGGGTTTATGAACAGTGTTTGCTATCTGATAGGGTTTATGAACCAGTGTTTGCTATCTGATAGGGTTTATGAACCAGTGTTTGCTATCTGATAGGGTTTATGAACCATCGTTTGATATCTGATAGGGTATATTAACCATTGTTTGCCATTTAGTGTAGTTTATAGACTACATTCTGCCTGGTTAAGTTTCTATACTATATTTTGATGCGCGGTTAACTTTGGAATTATTTTGCTGAATCGGGAAGAGTTGTCTGCCTTGAAATTGTAAAGTGCCTAACGTCACTAAGTGCACCGTTAAGTATGTAAACATTTGCTCCAGTTAACAAGTAACAAAATCAATTTAAAAAATAGATTGTGTAACATTCTTGAAAGAAAACTGTTAATGAGGCAGAATAATACCTGAGCACAATGCTTTCCAACCGAGAAAGAGTTCATCATTTAAATTAGTCTGGACTACATTTAGTATTTCCGAGCTTTTATAAAGTACTTCTTGCTGTCTGGTTACGTTTACAAATCATCTTTAGCTGAGGTCTGGTTGCGTTTACAGATCATCTTTAGCTGAGGTCTGGTTGCGTTTACAGATCACTTTTAGCTGAGGTCTGGTTGCGTTTACAGATCACCTCTTCCTGAGATCTGGTTACGTTTACAGATCACCTCTTTCTTAGGTCTGGTTACGTTTACAGATCACCTCTCCCTGAGATCTGGTTACGTTTACAGATCACTTCCTGTTGAGTCTGGTTACGATTACTGATCACCTCTTCCTTAGGTCTAGTTACGTTTACAGATCACCTCTTCCTTAGGTCTAGTTACGATTACTGATCACCTCTTCCTTAGGTCTAGTTACGTTTACAGATCACCTCTTCCTTAGGTCTGGTTACGTTTACAGATCATATCTTTCTTAGGTCTGGTTACGTTTACAGATCACCTGTCCCTGAGATCTGGTTACGTTTACAGATCACCTCTTTCTTAGGTCTGGTTACGTTTACAGATCACCTCTCCCTGAGATCTGGTTACGTTTACAGATCACCTCTCCTTGAGATCAGGTTACGTTTACAGATCACCTCTTCCTTAGGTCTGGTTACGTTTACAGATCACCTCTTTCTTAGATCTGGTTACGTTTACAGATCACATCTTTCTTACATCTGGTTACGTTTACAGATCATCTCTTCCTTAGGTCAGGTTACGTTTACAGATCATCTCTTCCTTAGGTCAGGTTACGTTTACAGATCACCTCTTTCTTAGATCTGGTTACGTTTACAGATCTCCTCTTTCTTAGATCTGGTTACGTTTACAGATCACCTCTTTCTTAGATCTGGTTACGTTTACAGATCACCTCTTTCTTAGATCTGGTTACGTTTACAGATCACCTCTTCCTTAGGTCTGGTTACGTTTACAGATCACCTCTTTCTTACATCTGGTTACGTTTACAGATCATCTCTTCCTTAGGTCAGGTTACGTTTACAGATCATCTCTTCCTTAGGTCAGGTTACGTTTACAGATCACCTCTTTCTTAGATCTGGTTACGTTTACAGATCTCTTTCTTAGATCTGGTTACGTTTACAGATCACGTCTTTCTTAGATCTGGTTACGTTTACAGATCACCTCTTTCTTAGATCTGGTTACGTTTACAGATCACCTCTTTCTTAGATCTGGTTACGTTTACAGATCACTTCCTGTTGAGTCTTGTTGCGTTTACAGATCACCTCTTCCTTAGGTCTGGTTACGTTTACAGATCACCTCTTCGTGAGGTCTGGTTACGTTTACAGATCACATCTGCCTGAGATCTGGTTACGTTTACAGATTACCTCTTCCTTAGTTCTGGTTACGTTTACAGATCACCTCTTCCTTAGTTCTGGTTACGTTTACAGATCACCTCTTCCTTAGGTCTGGTTACGTTTACAGATCACCTCCTGTTGAGTCTGGTTACGTTTACAGATCACCTCCTGTTGAGTCTGGTTACGCTTACAGATCACCTCTTCGTGAGGTCTGGTTACGCTTACAGATCACCTCTTCGTGAGGTCTGGTTACGTTTACAGATCACCTCTTCGTGAGGTCTGGTTACGTTTACAGATCACTTCTCCCTGAGATCTGGTTACGTTTACAGGTCACCTCTTCCTGATTTCTGGTTACGTTTACAGATCACCTCTTCGTGAGGTCTGGTTACGTTTACAGATCACTTCTTCCTGAGATCTGGTTACGTTTACAGGTCACCTCTTCCTGATGTCTGGTTACGTTTACAGATCACCTCTTCGTGAGGTCTGGTTACGCTTACAGATCACCTCTTCGTGAGGGCTGGTTACGTTTACAGATCACCTCTTCGTGATGTCTGGTTACGTTTACAGATCACTTCTCCCTGAGGCCTGGTTACGTTTACAGATCACTTCTCCCTGAGGCCTGGTTACGTTTACAGATCACTTCTCCCTGAGATCTGGTTACGTTTACAGGTCACCTCTTCCTGATGTCTGGTTACGTTTACATATCACCTCCTGTTGAGTCTGAATACTTTGCAGATCACCTCTTGCTGTCTTGTTGCGTCTATAAATGTCCGTTGACAGCCTACGTGTCCTTGATATATTATATTTCACCTTTGTCTTTGTACATTGACAATGTTCTTGAAGAATCCAATCTCATGCTTGATTACATACGAAGAGTTCAGTGCAATGTAAAAACCTCCGTATCACAGATGAAGTCATTTCATTAAGCTAAGTGATGTCATTCTTTATGACTGTATGCATCTTTGCTGTTTCTGAATGTATGTTCAGGCAAATAGTTTTTTATTTGTATATCTTGAACTGTCGGAGGTTATTTCTAGTATCATTTTGAGCACGTGGCATACGTTTTTCTTAAGTCTCCGATAGAACTAGGTACTAACAACTTTCTTTTTTTCCCCACCGCTTATGAACAACGAATGTTATCAGCAAGCCTCTATGGGATCCACCTACTCTAGGTTAAGAACCGCTGATTTATATTGTTCAATATTTTCATTGAAGATTCCACATCCACATTTTGTTCCAATTACCTACCAACGTACACACATCGCAACATCTACCCGCCATTTGTCTGTCTCACTTCTCTGCCCTAACAGATTTATAGTTTTTTCCCCCATTAATTGACAGTGAAGCGCGTCATTTTCTTATCTATCGTCTGGATTTCCTTGAGTTCCCACTTCCTCTTTGATTGTTCTATATTCAGCATGCATGTTGACGATGTCATTGCCGCGGATGAGGTCCCTGTTATATCGACCGTCTACATGCAGACGGTGTTTGCTATTTCGCCGCCATATTTCTATAAGACATGAGTCAGATATATCCCCTTGGCAGCACGTTACAGCTTCAACGTGACAACATTAAGAAAAAAACACTGGCGCTCTTCAAACTTCATAAATTGAATATATGGAGCATATACTTCCCAGGAATAGTAATCCGCTATGATCGAATAAAATATAATACATAAATCTAACGACATAAACCAGCTGTCTGGAGGTCTCATTTATGATCTTTTAGATTTGATATTACGCTGTTTATAACTATAACTGATTCGATGCTTTAATATACAAACATGATTTGCTATTAAAACTTGATGTTTTACAATAAAGTAAGGTTTTACGTATTAGAGTGTTATCAATAGAGTATTCGTGTAAGTATGTCCCTGTGGTGAGAGAGCCGCTATAGCTCAGTGGTTAGTGAACTGGACTACAAAGGACAAGAGGTAGGGTTCGATCCCAATCGATGGCTTCGGGGTTCACTCAGCCTTAAATGGGTACCGAATTTTTTTTCTGGGAAAGTAAAGCGGCACGGGCGTAATACCGACCACAGTACCCCAAAATCATGTGCTGAAGGTCTGTAAAATGTATGGTCACTAACACCATATTCCCTATACGCCACTTGATGGGACGGGGTTCTTTACTTTTACTTATGTTCCTGTGGTGTGTCTCCACATTATAGTGGTAGAGGCTCCGGTTTACCCCCTTAACACTGTGTCCATAATAACAACCATTCTACCAGAAGGGTATACAAGCTAGATAGACTGGACGATTGGAACCAAGGAGAGACACAAACGATGAAATAGGATGCATGTCTCACAAGTAACAGTATAAGGAAATTCTTTCCGATGGCGGTGTTACAAAAAAAGCTTATGCCGTGCTTTCGGGGGGGGGGGGGGGGGGGGGGAATCTACAACTGTATTAATAGATCACTTTCCAGCATAGACCAATGTGCAAGAAATCTACATTACCGCAGTTGACAAAAATAATAACAAACTTAAACATGTAAAGTAATAGAAAAGTACACAGAAGTAAACAAACTAGTATATGCCTTGTTTCATAGACTACACCAAAGCATTTGATAGAATACACCATAAACAGTTTATAGACTGCCTAAAAGATATAAATTTAGATGACACAGACATATGACTAACATTGTAATTTATACTGGGTCAAACATCAATAATTAAATATAACAAAGAGAACTCTACACCCATTGATGTAACAAGAGGAGTAAGACAGGGGTGCATCCTATCACCAAGCTTGTTCAATCTATACACTGAGCAAATCTTTAACAACATCACAGAGATGCCAGGCCTAAACATTAATGGAAAGATAATCAATAACCTAAGATATTCTGATGATACTGTACTACTAGCAGAAAAAATTCTAAAGATCTACAACAATTCATCATCATCTGCCATACCGGCTGGCGTAGGTGATCATGTCCCTCCACAATCTTCTATCCACAGTGCATCGTATCAGTTCTGTTGTTGACTGTTTTCCATGCCATGACACCAAGCTATCCAGTATTTTCTCTCTTTGTCGTCCGCAATCTCTCTTTCCTTTTATTTTGTTGTAACCAAGTATTCCAACTTTCCTCTTCTCATGATGTGCCCGAAAAATGTTGATTGCTTCTTTCTGATGTTTTTTAAGAGCTCCATTTTTGTGTTGGCCTCTTAGAAAACTTCCTCATTGGTCTTTTTAGCTATCCAGGGAACTTTTAACATTCTTCTGAGAAATCCCATCTCTGTGGCCTTTAATCGTCTTTTCATTTCTACAACAATTACTTAATGAAATAAACAGGGCAAGTAAAAAATATGAATTAGATGTGAATATAAAAAAAAACTAAAACTATGAATATAAACTTAGAAAATTCTCAAGACCCCCATGTGGATATAAAAAATTAAGGAATATACCTGGAGACAGTTCAGTGCTACAACTACCTTGGACATACTATAACCAGTGATGCAAACCAGGGCTAAAACTAAGAATAGCAAAATGTTTGATCTTCTCAACATTCCTGTATGGAACAGAAACATGAACATTAGACAAGAAAACAGAACAGAGAATTGAAGCCTACGAAATGTGGATATATAGAAGAATAGGTAGAATTGGAAGGTAAGAATAGAAAACAAACGATGAAGTCTTAAGTCAACTAAAAATGAAAAGAGAACTACTAAACACAATTCAAACAAAACATTTTGGGGCATGTTAAAAGACACAGCAGTCTACTAAAGTAGTCTTGGAAGGGAAAATACAAGGAAAAAGAGGAAAGGCAGGCCAAGACTATCATGGACGAGTAACAAAAGATGAACAAATCAGCCTGTGACAACCTGCACCATAAAAGCAAAAGACAGATCGGAATGGCGCTCCATGGTAGCCAACTTTCGATGCGGAGACGGCACTCAATGATGTTGAAAGCAGAAGAGGCATTCAGATCACTACTGGAAAAAAAAAATAGAAGAATCACCGGGAAAAGATATAGTAATGAATATAATAGCAAATGATTGGACTTAAAGGAAAAAGAAAAGCTTGTAACTCTCCTTAATTACAGGAATGGAATGTGCTACATGCATAGAGAGATGCAATATTAATGATTAAGGGAAAAGACTCGCCACACCCAAATGGCTACAAGCATTTTATTCTCTTTAACTGCGAGAAGAAGAGAAAAACTAATGGGACGCATTATTAATTCCAGACTGATGTGACGTCATGAAGACAAGCAAGTGTTAAATCCACATCAAGCAGTCTATCGACACTACATGTGTAGGGTAGATAATATTACATGTATTAACAAAAAAAGTAAAGTACCCCCGTCACGCCAAGTGGCTTATAGGGAATATGGTGTTAGTGACCATAAATTTTACAGACCCTCAGCACATGATTTTTGGGGTAATGTGGTCGGTATTACGCCCGTGCCGCTTCACTTTCCCAGAAAAAAATCCGGTACCCATTTAAGGCTGGGTGAACCCGGAAGCCGTCGGTTGGGATCGAACCCTACCCCTTGTCCTTTGTAGTCCAGTTCACTAACCACTGAGCTCTACTATCACATGTATAGTTCAGAGAATAAAAGAGATGGTTTGCGATTTGCGAAAAAAAAAATGGGGGGAGGGGGGAAATTACTCTTGCAGTACGGGGAGATTTTTTTTTTTTAATCGTTTGAGTAGAGAGAGGAAAGGAGAACTGAAATGCAATATGCCAGAAGATAATATTTGTGGGTGTATATACAAACTGAATAATAAACGGTTGCCTCAATCTACGCTTTGGTAGTCAAGGGATATGGTCTTAGTTACGAGATTTGCCCACGATCAACAATGTGAAGATGTTATCGATGCCATGCCAGGAAGCATTTACTGTCACATTATACAAGAGAGAAGACAGCGAATATCAGGACAGAAACATTATTTAACACCTCCTGGACCAGCAACAACAAGTAGAGGAAGAATCTTCATTAGCCTACAAATAATAAAAGACAGAAAGGGTTGTGACACAAATAGTGAAATAACTTTAAAGCCGAACAGAAGCTCTGAAAACTGTAGCAGAATTCCCTTGAAGGTGAGCAACACAGCGAGCAGCGCCGCGTTTTTTCACTGTCAAAGGTTACACCACCAGGGAATTTACAGAAAAGCATACTTGGATGATGTAAACAGAGCAACACCCAACAAACTCTGTCAGCGGTGAACTGTCATTTAATGGATCTCAAGTCTTCTGCAGTATTACTCGGTGACAGTGGAGGGTGGTAAATGATTGTAACCAGATACAATTATAACTCATAGAAGCCAAAAGGTTTGTCAGGAACAAAGACAAAAGGTTTGTCAGGAACAAAGACAAACATGAACAAATGATATCAAGAACATTAAAGTTACTAGATAAATGATGCTTACTATCAGCTCAGTAGAAGGGAACAAGTAACAATTTGTAGACTCGGAACAGGCAATAATAGATTGAAGTATCACTTTCCAACACCCTAAGGATATAAACCTGATGAATGTGACTTTAGCACCAGTGAATCACTGTCGAACATCTCTTACATAGGTGCCCAAAATACGAGGAAATAAATGAACTCTTGTGGCTATCACCTTGGTCTTATTAGGACTAGATGTAGGAAACTGTCACCAGCTTTGAGTTGACCATTTCTTTCTTTGAATTTACTAACATTGACGTCTAAATGCGTTTGCAGCGGATCAGGAACAACTAAAATATAAATGGAAAACACCAAAAAAAAGCTTAGCCAAGTAGAAACACAGAAACATGCAGGTTAGACGCTATTTAAAACTGCACTTGGAAACAAACAAAATGTAACGAAACGAGACAATAGAAAAAAAAGAAAGTAATAAGTCTGGGCTAGAAACTGAGTCTGTAACGCATCGATATAGCACCACAACATCAGGCAAGCGTGTGAATATACACGATCAAGACGTATCTCCAACACGCATAACTGTCTAGTTGTTCAAATACAATTAACCTAAGCGGTTTGTGAACTTCCGTTGGTGCGGCTCTTCAAGATGGCCGGTTAGTCAAGTCAGGTTTGGGACTGGTTGTATTTTTGCTGTAATTGTTTTCAAATTATTCTTCCAGGTCCGGATTTTTCATTGCTGAGACACCGGTATACCGGTTACATTCACCTGAACACAGAGTCAGCATGGTTGTGGCGCCCGCGCGCAGAAGTACGTGCTGCAAGCGACTTACCGTTGACTGAAGTGGAACGGACCTGGTACCCCGGCTTTTTCCTGGGACGGGATTTGTGATCTGTAAAAGAAAAAAAGTAAACTACCCACGTCACGCCAAGTGGCGTATAGGGAATATGGTGTTAGTGACCATACATTTTACAGACTTCGGCACATGATTTTTCGGGTAATGTGGTCGGTATTACGATTTGTGATCTGTGTTCGACTGCAAATTCGCCATCAGCTGGACTACGGTTGGATTGAGTGTATCACCGAAGTGGAGACCTGGCTTCATTTGTTGAGACAGTGATTCTTGGGGCAAGCTCAGTGATCACGAAGTCTACACATATTTGGCGCGAGGCGCGTGGCGGTCATGCTACCAGCGACGACCATTACAACGATCTTGAAGTGTGCATCATGAGCTGCGCGAATTTTGTTCTGAACATAACCCTTTCACTAGAACAGTATGAACGATCAGAATGAACACTTTGTTGTTTGCTTGAACGGGGACTGAGCAGATATGGGGACGCCCTGCAGCGTCGACTTTCCGTCAGAAGTCTAACCTAAATGACTAAGACGAGATGGCCCAAAATCTTTCCTTGGAATTAATGAAGACACAATTATTATTTTATTTTTTTATATTTTTAATTATAGATAATCACAGACCAATAATATATTTAGCATAAATTATTTGCCAGACCTGGACCCTAGATGCAAGAACTATAAGAAAAATAACCTTTACTGAGATGTAATATGTTAGACGAATGACAGAAAATAGTCTGAGAGATAAGATCAGAAATGAAGAACTAAGAAAAAAGCTAGGAATAGCCCCCGCCATAGAATGCATAAGGAAGCCACAGATAAAATGGTTTGGTCACGTGACAAGGCAGAAGGATCAAAACACAACACAACGAGCCTTCAGCAAACGTTGTGAGAACACCAGACCCAAGAGTCAACCACGAAAAAGATGGATTGATGAATATTAGAAGCACTAGGAAACATAACAGCAGCAGAGGCGAACAGAAGAGCAAAAGACCGCAAATTATATCTCACTTCGACGCTGAAACGCAAAGGAGGAAGAAAAGAAAAAGATAAATTATATAAACGCATAGGTATTGTTACAGCATTTGAAAATAAATGTCTGAGGAAAATACTTGGTATAGCGTGGAACGAATTTAAAACAAACTAGGAAATTAGAGAAATCGTCAATAAACCACTAATATCTTCAGTAATCAAGAAAAGACGTAGGGCATATGTTGGTCATGTGATGAGGAGAGATAATAACCGAATAGCAAAGCAAGCCCTCATGTAGGAGGAAAAGAGGCCGACCCAGAGAAACACTGAGAAGAACATTGAGCAGGAGGCAAAGGCAGCAGGAATCGGCTCCCTCAATCAGATCAAGATGCTTGTACAGAACAGAGACAAATGGCGAGATTTGATAAAAGATCTTTGTACGGATTGAGACCGTTAAAAAGAAAATTCGAAACAAGGAAAGAATAGCTGAGTCCAAGCCTTCTGGGCCGACTACGGCTCGAAAGGTCTGCATATAGATAGATTGGGACAGCACCCAGATAAACAAAAAAAAAGTAAAAAAAATAGTAAACAATAGGTTTCTTCGGACCCAGGATTCGAACCCGAGGTCACATCCGTCTTGCCACTAGATACCTACTTTAGCACACTTCATAGCTCAGCACACTAGAGGGGTAGGAGCCGCGATAGCTCAGTGAACTGGATTACAAAGGACAAGAGGTACGGTTCGATCCCAATCGACGGCTTCCGGGTTCACCCAGCCTTTAATGGGTACCGGATTTTTTTCTGCGAAAGCGGCACGGGCGTAATACCGATCACATTACCCCAAAAATCATGTGCCGGAAGTCTGTAAAATATATGGTCACTAACACCATATTCCCTGTAGCCACTTGGCGTGACGGTGGCTCTTTACTTTACACTAGAAGGGTACTATTGTTGGCAAGTCAACACCGTACACATGATTTGGTCGTGCATGCTTGTCTCTCGACTCAGAGTTTCCATCTCAAATAAACACGTTTATTTACTACCGTAGTCTTCATACAACACGTTCCGTGATGCTCGTATTGGCAATACACAGAGAGACATTAGCAGCTCGTGTGCTATTAAATATTTCCCGTATGTTAACCTGACAATATTGAATGGGTGATATATGGGAGCAATCATTAATTCGATCTCTGACTCGAATCCTACATGCTTTCAATAATTTTACCCAAGAGCAGTTTTATCGATTCTCCCAGCCTATAATCAAATAATCGATGACTTCAGATCTTCACACATTTCTTCTTTAAAGGTTGCTTTTGCCCGGTGTACACGTTCTTATTCTTTCTCTCTCATTCTCTTTCTCTCTCTCTCTCTCTCTCCACTGCTTAACCTTATCGCTTGTTCTTATTTCTTTTCATAACATCTCTCTTTTCTCTCTATCTCTCACTTTATCTTCCCCCCTCCCCACATATACCTCTGTTTCTCCACTTCTTATCCTCACTTGTTCTTATTTCTCTTTTCATAACATCACTCTCTTCTCTCTATCCCTCGTTTCCCCGGTCTCTCTCACCCCACCCCTCTCACTGTTCCTTCATTGTTTCAACAGCCAGACCAGAGCTATTTATTATTCAGATCATGAAACATTCTTTCACTCCCGTAAACATCAAAGCCTAGACACATACGGCTGCTTAAGCAAATATTTTATCTATTGTTTCTATCTTTTATTTCAATCAAATAATGCAACGGCTAAGCCCTGGCCAGATAGATGAAAAAAAAAAAACAAAAAAAAAAAAAACTTAATCTGATTCGAACTTATCACCTAGACACTTTCAATCAATTCACATCGATTGATTATCGATTGCACCAGCCAAAAAAAGTAGCAGCTCAGATCACGTGGGCTATGCAGCTTCTCAAGTCCGCTAGTCTCTTTAATTGCCAGTGCCAAAATTGAACGCGGAAGAATCAATAGTACAATGACAGTCTTTGCAACCGAGGGCAATTTGCTTGGGTGCGAACACAAATTAAATGCGTCAACGAGAAGCAAATTGATTTGTTACATTTCATCAATTAAGGTGTATGCTATACTGTGGCAGGGTAGGGCTGGGCTGGAAACGAAGGATTCAACAGATAAATTTAAATGCGAGGAAATAATAAATGAGGTTTTACGGGATTGGATCTATAGAAAGTGACAATAAAAAACATTGGGGCAGTTTTCAAAATGTATGTATATTATAGTATATAATGTTGGAGTAGTTTTCAGAATGTATGTATATAATGTTGGAGTAGTTTTCAAAATGTATGTATATAATGTTGGAGTAGTTTTCAGAATGTATGTATATAATGTTTGTGGCAGTTTTCGTGATGTATGTATATAATGTTGGGACAGTTTTCATGATGTATGTGTATATTGTTGTGGCAGTTTTCATGATGTATGTATATAATGTTGAAGCAGTTTTCATGATGTATGTACATAATGTTTGTGGCAGTTTTCATGATGTATGTATATAATGTTGTGGCAGTTTTCGTGATGTATGTATATAATGTTGTGGCAGTTATCGTGATGTATGTATATAATGTTGTGGCAGTTATCGTGATGTATGTATATAATGTTGTGGCAGTTATCGTGCTGTATGTATATAATGTTGGGACAGTTTTCATGATGTATGTATATATTGTTGAGACAGTTTTCATGATGTATGTATATAATGTTGGGACAGTTTTCATGATGTATGTAATGTTGGGACAGTTTTTCATGATGTATGTATATAATGTTGTGACAGTTTTCATGATGTATGTATATAATGTTGGGACAGTTTTCATGATGCATGTATATAATGTTGGGACAGTTTTCATGATGTATGTATATAATGTTGGGACAGTTTTCATGATGTATGTATATAATGTTTGGATTGCAAGGGGATATGTCGAATGGTGCTGAGTTGTGGCAAATAAATAATGAACAAATAAGATATATTTGTATGATTGTAATTGTTAGACTTAACTTCATTGACTTCAAAAAGCATTTGTCAGTATTCATAGAAATTCTTTGTGGAAAGTTCTAAAGCAATATGACTTATCATAAAAATTATAAATATTATTAAAGACATGTTTGATGGTTACACATGTGCAGTTCGAACAGAGGAAGGACTGAGCGAATGTTTCCCAATAGAAACTGGGGTTAAACAAGGCTGTATTTTATCGCCCTTGTTATTTGGAGTTGTTATGGACTTCATAATGAAGAAATGCTGCACTGGTAATAAAGGCATCGAATGGATACAAGGAGACCATTTGGAGGACCTCGACTTTGCTGATGACATAGTTCTCATACAAGCAAAGAAATTAGAATCAGAATAGCTAAAGCAGCAATGTCTTTCAGAAGCCTTGAAAAGTTGTGGAAATCAAAAACACAGCAGCACAAAACACAAAACTTAGACTATTCAAATCAAATGTACCATCAACCCTTACGTATGCGTGTGAAAGCTGGAAAACAACAAGAGATATAGAAACAAAGTTGAACGCATTCGAAAATAATGTCTAAGGAAAATACTTGGTATAACGTGGAACAAATTCAAAACAAACGAAGAAATTAGAGAAATCGCCAATCAACCACTAATATCTTCAGTAATAAAGAAAAGACGATGGTCATATGTTGGACATGTGATGAGAAGAGATAATAACCGAATAGCAAAGCAATCCTCATGTGGGAAACAACAGGTAAGAGGAAAAGAGGAAGACACAGAGAGACGCTGAGAAGAACATTGATGAGAGAGGCAAGAGCAGCAGGAATCGGCTCCCTCAATGAGATAGAACTGCTTGCACAGAACAGAGACAAATGGCGAGATTTGATAAAATATCTTTAAAAGAATTGAAAACTGCTAGAACAAAAATTCAGATAAGAGAAGGAGTATCTTGGTCTACACCCTATGGGCCGGCTACTGCTTGAAAGGTCAATAGATAGATAGAATTGTTAGACTTATATGTGTATTTTTTTTATGCGGAGGAACCTCGCACTTAGAACGACCATAACTTCAGTAGTTCCAGAATTCGAACGCTAAATTGGAGGACATTTTTTCATCCGAAGCTCGAACGTTGCTTTTACGTTAGAACTGTGCGTATTCAGTGGGGAAAAAAAAGAGAACAGTCGTCTATAAATGTATTTGATGATGCAGTTGTGCTCTCAAATCATTGCTTCGCTACTCATGGTGCTTTCTGTGCTTTTTTCCTCTTTATTTATGGGTGTGTTCTTTTATATACAACAGCAAAATGTTAGTTTTAAGACGAAAGAAGAGTGGAAGCAGCGACGCTAAAGAGGAATGGTGTAGTATCGAAGATTGAGGTGAAAAAGAAACGTATCGTGAGGCATGAAAGTGGTACATGTGTGGCGGATCTAAGAAAGAGAGAAAGTGAGTTAAAAACCCTGAACTATTACTGCTAAGAGGCAGAAGAAATGAGAGAGAGAGAGAGGAGAGAGAGAGAGAGAGAGAGAGCACCAGGAGTATAGTTGTTTTGGTGTGGTTATGGAAAAAGATTTTCACTTCCATACAGTAACCTCACCTTCCTTTCAACCATTTCAACAAGCGAGACAAGACATCAATCTTCTAGGTTAAGGGAACAGCGATGTTCAGGATGTTATACAATGCTTTCATATTTTATTTTTGGGGAACAAGTTCTTCTGAAAGGTGTTTTATTATTTTAATTTGTTATTATGGACACTTAATTCTTATAGTTAACATAAATTATCTGTATTTAAGTTTATCTTATTTATTTTCTTTATCATATGTTTATGGTGTGGGGACGGATTAATACAATATTCTTAATTTCTAATGGAACAAATTAATTCGGAATTTGAACATTTCAAAGTTGGAAACCCCTCCTGGAACGAATATATTAGGCTGGAAATTCCACTGCATCTATTTATTTAATTTATACATTTATTTAGTTTATATATATAAGTAAAAAAGTAAAGTACTCCCGTCACGCCAAGTGGCGGCGTATAGGGAATATGGTGTTAGTGACCATAAATTTTACAGACCTTCGGCACATGATTTTTTGAGGCAATGTGGTCGGTATTACGCCCATGCCGCTTCACTTTCCCAGAAAAAAAATCCGGTACCCATTTAAGGCTGGGTGAACCCGGAAGCCGTCGATTGAATCGAACCCTACCCCTTGTCCTTTGTAGTCAAGTTCACTAACCACTGAGCTATCGCGGCTCCCTATATATATATATATATATATATATAAAACTGACATATATTTAGTCCATATCTATCTAGTTTAAGTGAATGTAATTCTCCGTATTGGGGAAGTATATGGTAGAAGAATATGTTCTTTCAATAGGTAATTAATGAACGTAAAATATAGACGTTCGATATTGCTTGAAAGGAGTAGCGTAAAGGATGGACGAGATAGAAAGGGAAGTACAATAAAGATTAAGGTGTAAGAAGAAGTAGAGAGGTGAGAGAAAAGAAGAGAAACTGAGAGGAAAGAGGCAGAATGCTGTTGAAAGCAAATGTTGAGAAATGAGACATAAAAACACGCTTAAAAAAGGACACACGGAGTGTTACAAAAAGCAAAATGTTGATTTATGAAGCGCTGCGTGGAACAAAAGCCATTGTGAACATGGCGGCAGTGGGAGGATCGGAGTGAAGTCTGCCCGCTAACTGAGTGGAGAACTCGAAAGAGGTTCGTGAAGTGCAAACAAATTCGGTAGCAATCAGGGATAGGAGATCACTCGTGGTGACAGGGGTTTGTGTTCCGATGATAAGGGAGGGTTTTGGGGGAGACAAGATGAGTTGATTTAAAGAAGCGGGGAGAGCCACTTTACACAGCTTTAAAGAGGCAGTGGGGTTGGGGGGGGGGGGTGTCTGAGTTTCTTTCCGAGGCGGGAGAGTTGTATCTTAACGAAGCGAGAGAGAAAAGGGAGGGGGGGGGATTTGAGGCACATTAAAGAGGCAGAAAGGTGGGGAGAGACATTACGTTTCTTAATGGGGGGAGAGACAGTTTAGATTGTCTTTATGGTGCAGGAAGGTGGGGAAAGACAATTTGGAGTTGTCTTAAAAGGGCGATTACGAGTGGAGAGACAACTTGAGAAGTCTTAAAAGGGTATGGAGGAGATCGACAGTTTGAGTTGTCTTAAAAGAGCAAGATGGAGGGGATCGACAGTTTGAGTTGTCTTAAAAGAGCAAGATGGAGGGGATCAACAGTTTGAGTTGTCTTAAAAGAGCAAGATGGAGAGGAGAGACAGTTTGAGTTGTCTTAAAAGAGCAAGATGGAGAGGAGAGACAGTTTGAGTTGTTTTAAAAGAGCAAGATAGAGGGGAGAGACAGTTTGAGTTGTCTTAAAAGAGCAAGATGGAAGGGATCGACAGTTTGAGTTGTCTTAAAAGAGCAAGATGGAGGGGATCAACAGTTTGAGTTGTCTTAAAAGAGCAAGATGGAGAGGAGAGACAGTTTGAGTTGTCTTAAAAGAGCAAGATGGAGAGGAGAGACAGTTTGAGTTGTCTTAAAAGAGCAAGATGGAGGGGATCGACAGTTTGAGTTGTCTTAAAAGACCAAGATGGAGGAGATCGACAGTTTGAGTTGTCTTAAAAGAGCAAGATGGAGGGGAGAGACAGTTTGAGTTGTCTTAAAAGAGCAAGATGAAGGAGATCGACAGTTTGAGTTGTCTTAAAAGAGCAAGATGGAGGGGAGAGACAGTTTGAGTTGTCTTAAAAGAGCAAGATGGAGGGGATCGACAATTTGAGTTGTCTTAAAAGAGCAAGATGGGGGGAGAGACAGTTTGAGTTGTCTTAAAAGAGCAGGATGAAGGAGATCGACAATTTGAGTTGTCTTAAAAGAGCAAGATGGAGGAGATCGAGAGTTCAAGTTGTCTTAAAAGAGCAAGATGGAGGGGAGAGACAGTTTGAGTTGTCTTAAAAGAGTAAGATGGAGGGGATCGACAGTTTGAGTTGTCTTAAAAGAGCAGGATGAAGGAGATCGACAATTTGAGTTGTCTTAAAAGAGCAAGATGGAGGAGATCGACAGTTTGAGTTGTCTTAAAGAGCAAGATGGAGGAGATCGACAGTTTGAGTTGTCTTAAAAGCGCAAGATGGAGGAGATCGACAGTTTGAGTTGTCTTAAAATAGCAAGATGGAGGAGATCGACAGTTTGAGTTGTCTTAAAGAGCAAGATGGAGGGGATCGACAGTTTGAGTTGTCTTAAAAGAACAAGATGGAGGGGAGAGACAGTTTGAGTTGTCTTAAAAGAGCAAGATGGAGGAGATCGACAGTTTGAGTTGTCTTAAAAAGAGCAAGATGGAGAGGAGAGACAGTTTGAGTGTCTTAAAAGAGCAAGATGTAGAGGAGAACAGTTTGAGTTGTCTTAAAGAGCAAGATGGAGGAGATCGACAGTTTGAGTTGTCTTAAAAGAGCAAGATGGAGGGGAGAGACAGTTTGAGTTGTCTTAAAAGAGCAAGATGGAGGAGATCGACAGTTTGAGTTGTCTTAAAGAGCAAGATGGAGGAGATCGACAGTTTGAGTTGTCTTAAAAGAACAAGATGGAGGGGAGAGACAGTTTGAGTTGTCTTAAAAGAGCAAGATGGAGGAGATCGACAGTTTGAGTTGTCTTAAAAAGAGCAAGATGGAGAGGAGAGACAGTTTGAGTTGTCTTAAAAGAGCAAGATGTAGAGGAGAGACAGTTTGAGTTGTCTTAAAAGAGCAAGATGGAGGAGATCGACAGTTTGAGTTGTCTTAAAAGACCAAGATGGAGGGGATCAACAGTTTGAGTAGTCTTAAAAGAGCAAGATGGAGGAGATCGACAGTTTGAGTTGTCTTAAAAGAGCAAGATGGAGGAGATCGACAGTTTGAGTTGTCTTAAAAGGACACGGAAGATATCGACAGTTTGAAAAGTCTGTCAAGGGCAAGGAAGAGAGAAGGGACAGTTTTGAAGTCTTAAAAGTTCAAGGAGAGAGAAGGGACAGTTTGAGAAGTCTTAAAAGTTCAAGGAAGAGAGAAGGGACAGTTTGAGAAGTCTTAAAAGTTCAAGGAAGAGAGAAAGGACAGTTTGAGAAGTCTTAAAAGTTCAAGGAAGAGAGAAGGGACAGTTTGAGAAGTCTTAAAAGTTCAAGGAAGAGAGAAAAGGACAGTTTGAGAATCTTAAAAGTTAAAGGAGAGAGAAGGGACAGTTTGAGAAATCTTAAAGGACAAAGAAGAGCGGTGCGACAGTTAGAGAGGTCATCAAAGGAGAAGTAGAGGGATGAGACAGTTTGAGAAGTCTTAAAAGGACAAAGAAGAGCGGTGCGACAGTTAGAGAGGTCATCAAAGGAGAAGTAGAGGGATGAGACAGTTTGAGAAGTCTTAAAAGGACAAAGAAGAGCGGTGCGACAGTTAGAGAGGTCATCAAAGGAGAAGTAGAGGGATGAGACAGTTTGAGAAGTCTTAAAAGGACAAAGAAGAGCGGTGCGACAGTTAGAGAGGTCATCAAAGGAGAAAGTAGAGGGATGAGACAGTTTGAGAAGTCTTAAAAGGGTAAAAGAAGAGCGGTGCGACAGTTAGAGAGGTCATCAAAGGAGAAAGTAGAGGGATGAGACAGTTTGAGAAGTCTTAAAAGGACAAAGAAGAGCGGTGCGACAGTTAGAGAGGTCATCAAAGGAGAAAGTAGAGGGATGAGACAGTTTGAGAAGTCTTAAAAGGGAAAAGAAGAGCGGTGCGACAGTTAGAGAGGTCATCAAAGGAGAAGTAGAGGGATGAGACAGTTTGAGAAGTCTTAAAAGGGCAGGGAGGGGGGACATACTACGACAGAAAGATGGAGAGAAAGAGTTCGAGTTCTTTTATTCATGCCTAAAAAAAGATGACAGACAGACTATGTGATAAAGCGAAAGAAGAGAAAAAAGGAGGTCAGGCAATGAGTTCTATCAAAAATCGAGGATGTGAAGGAGGAAATGGCAGAAACAGTGTTAGTCGCTTTACTAAACTTGGAGCGGTCGGGTGGCTTGACTTCATAAATAAGGATGAAAATGGGGGGGGGGGGGGTGGTAGAGGTAAAACGAGACTGATAGAGTTAGATGAAAGGAGCGGGGAGAGGTGGAAAACGCTGATGTGGTTAGATGAAAGGGGAGGAGAAGAGGTGAGATAGGGATGATGGAGTTATATTAAAGGAGTGGGGAGAGGTAAGTTAGGTCTGAGACTCGAAATAATTTACTCCGTTGGAGAGAGACGGATGAGATAGAACTCAATTCTGGAAATACAGGAGGGGGAAAACAATAAGAGAGAGAGAGAGAGGGAGAGAGAGAGAGAGAGAGAGAAAACAGCGTGGAAGAAAGATAAAAACAGAGAGAGAGAAAGATGGAGAGAAAATACGATTGATGGTGGATAAGGCAAGGGAAATAGATGTGGAAAAGTGAGAGAAAGAGAGAGGTAGAGAGAAAGTGATTAACAAAAGTGAGGAGAGGGAGAGAGAGAGAGAGAGAGAGAGAGAGAGAGAGAGAGAGCAAGCAAAACAAAGTATTAAATGCCAGTAATATGTTGATGTCATGACGGGGTGTGGCGACAGCTGTGTGGATATTGAAGTGGGTTACTAAGTATAAGGAGTCGAGTTCGAACCCGATCGACAGTTTGTACGCTTAACCACAGCCGGTTATATTTAAGTCCTGCAGACTGAGAGGGTTTTCCCGAAACCACCAAAAGCTTGTGACGGCTTCAGTTATGCATGTTATAGACGGCTGACGTCATTTCACACATAACCACCCCTGCTCGCAATGCTGAAAACGTTATTAGTTTTGAGTGATTGCTTTCTGACATCGGGCCTTAGTTATAGTTGGATGTAGTTTAACCTAGCCTATCCTTAAATTGGGATTTCTCAGAAGATTGCTGAAAGTTCCTTGCAGAAAAAGATCAATGAAGACATTCTCAAAGAGGCCAACACAGAATGGAAACTCCCAAGAAACAACTGAAATAAACAATCGACATTTTTCGGTCACACCTTGCGAAAAGGAAAGTTGGAATACTTGGTTACAACTGGCAAAATATTGAGAATGAGAGATCGCGGACGACAATAAGAGAAAATACTAGATAGCTTGATGTCATGACATGGAAAACAGTCAACAACAGAATTGATACGATATATAGTGGATAGAGAGCTGTGGAAGGACATGTTCGCCTACGCCAAACGGTATGGTACACATTTATGATTACGAGCCTTAAACTGGTACCGGGGACAAAGAAAGAAAAACAGCACTTGAGTTAAGAAACACACAAACAACAGACCGCAGGCTTAAAGGAAAATCGGAAAACTCCCCAAAAACATGACGTTTTCAGATATGCTTACTATAGACAGCTAACGTCATTCTACACACAACCGCCGCTAGTCGCAAATGTGGAAACGTCACGATAGTTGGAGATTTTCCGGACTTTGTCCTTTCAGCCCGTGGGAAGATCTAGAGTTGACCATGGATGACTGCACACGTTAGGATCGACGAACATCAGACCATACTTCAAGGCCTGGACTAGCCAGTCGGAATAAAAAAAAAAAAGAAAACAACCCGGTACAAATAAATGCCATGCCGAAGATTAATGTGTCGGGCCGAAAGATGCAAATATCGCTGGTTGTAGTAAACTAGCGACACAAAGCATGTATGCCAAATTAACGCCCTTTTAAGAGCGAACAGTGTAGAATAGTAATGAGTGACCGCTTGAAGAAGAAATAGGTACTGGATTTGTCTGGGAAAGTAGGCCATTCCGAGTGCTGTAAACATACCTCCTCCTCCTCCTATGATTCACTAAAAAAAAGGTGCCGTCGGTCATGGAGAAATCTGTGCACTAACACTGTATCACCCATAAAATGACATTCATGAAGATACAGACCTCCATTAATGGATGCTTACGCAGACTAAAAGGATGGAAATGGCAGGACAAAATCACTAACATAGAAGTATGGAAATGTACCAGTCAAATACCAGTGGATAAAGAGATACAGAGAAGACGATGACCCTGGATAGGACACGCACTATGGAAGCCAACTGAGAGTTTTACACAACAGGCCCTTTTTGAAATTCCAAAGGAAAGAAGACAAAGAGGAAGACCAAAATATTCTTGGAGAAGACAGATGGAAGCAGATATGAAGATAATGAGGAAGACATAGAATTATCTTAAAAGAATGGCAAGAAGCTGAACGGCTTGGAAAGTGTTAGTCAAAGACCTCCAAAGGGAGCTGAAAGGTAATAGAAGAAAGAAGAAGATTATATCACCCATAGACCTTTTGTCGTGTAGGGAATCTTTCTTACCTAATACTCACAGCGATTGTGATAAATTTGATGGATTAAGATTAGATGCTTAAGGGAAGCAGCTGGAGTGACTAGGAAAAAAAATTGTTTAATGCAATAAGTCTAAGAGTTGGCATTGAAAATGTTATATGTACATGGAGAAACAGCAAATAGGTTGGGTTGTCCACAAGAAGAGAATGCCTTGTGATTCAATATTAAGATATCAGTGCCGAATTTAGTTTTGGTAAGGCCCTAAGGTAAATTAAAATTTAAGCCCCACCACCCACGCAACCACCCTTTTAAAATTGAAGACCAGAAGGTCCTACTATACTTGAGATCATATCCTGGTATGAAAATTAATGTAGTCCCGAAACATGTCCTGATATGAAAATTAATGTAGTCCCAAAACATATCCTGGTATGAAAATTAGTGTAGTCCCAAAACATGTCCTGATATGAAAATTAGTGTAGTCCCAAAACATATCCTGGTATGAAAATTAGTGTAATCCCAAAACATGTCCTGATATGAAAATTAGTGTAGTCCCAAAACATATCCTGATATGAAAATTAGTGTAGTCCCAAAACATGTCCTGGTATGAAAATTAGTGTAGTCCCAAAACATGTCCTGGTATGAAAATTAATGTAGTCCCAAAACATATCCTGATATGAAAATTAGTGTAGTCCCGAAACATGTCCTGGTATGAAAATTAATGTAGTCCCGAAACATATCCTGATATGAAAATTAATGTAGTCCCAAAACATATCCTGGTATGAAAATTAGTGTAGTCCCGAAACATGTCCTGATATGAAAATTAGTGTAGTCCCAAAACATATCCTGGTATGAAAATTAGTGTAGTCCCAAAACATGTCCTGATATGAAAATTAGTGTAGTCCCAAAACATATCCTGGTATGAAAATTAGTGTAGTCCCGAAACATGTCCTGATATGAAAATTAGTGTAGTCCCAAAACATATCCTGGTATGAAAATTAGTGTAGTCCCAAAACATGTCCTGGTATGAAAATTAATGTAGTCCCAAAACATGTCCTGATATGAAAATTAGTGTAGTCCCAAAACATATCCTGGTATGAAAATTAGTGTAGTCCCAAAACATGTCCTGGTATGAAAATTAGTGCAGTCCCAAAACATATCCTGGTATGAAAATTAGTGTAGTCCCGAAACATGTCCTGATATGAAAATTAGTGTAGTCCCAAAACATATCCTGGTATGAAAATTAGTGTAGTCCCAAAACATATCCTGATATGAAAATTAGTGTAGTCCCGAAACATATCCTGATATGAAAATTAGTGTAGTCCCAAAACATATCCTGAAATGAAAATTAGTGTAGTCCCAAAACATATCCTGGTATGAAAATTAATGTAGTCCCAAAACATGTCCTCGTGTGAAAATTAATGTAGTCCCAAAACATATCCTGATATGAAAATTAGTGTAGTCCCAAAACATATCCTTTTATGAAAATTAGTGTAGTCCCAAAACATATCCTGATATGAAAATTAGTGTAGTCCCAAAACATGTCCTGGTATGAAAATTAATGTAGTCCCAAACCATGTCCTCGTGTGAAAATTAGTGTAGTCCCAAAACATGTCCTGAACAAGTTTTGTGTGTTACCTCAAGCTAAGGCTTGTCTGTCTCTCTTTTCGTCCGCCAGTCCGATCTTTCTGTCTGTCTGCCCGATCTTGCTGTCTGCCTGTCCGATCTCTCTGTCTGCCTGCCTGCTGCTTGCTTTCTTTGCCCGTCTGTCCGTCCGTCCGTCCGTCCGTCGATCTTTTTGTCTGTCTGCCTGCTTGCTCTGTCTGAGTGTCCGTCCGTCCGTCAGTCTGATCTTTCTGTCTGTCTTCCCGATATTGCTCTCTGCCTGTCAGATCTCTCTGTCTGCCTGCCTGCTGCTTGCTTTCTCTGTCTGTCCGTCCGTCCTATCTATTTGTCTGTCTGCTTGCTCTATCTCTCTGTCTGTCCGTCCGTCCGATCTATTTGTCTGTCTGCCTGCTTGCTTGCTCCGTCTGTCTGTCCGCTCTCTCTGTCTGTCTGCCTGCTTACTCTATCTATCTATCTATCTCTCTGTCTGTCTGTCTGTCTGTCTGTCTGTCTGTCTGTCTGTCTGTCAGACTGTCTGTCTAATCTATCCTTCCATCGTCCCTTCGGAGCGAAGACGACACATAGCGCAGAAGTTCTCGGCTCTTATACTCGACGATCTTTATAATCAAAGTCAGACCTTGCTCACAAACATCATTCTATCTCACCACACGGCTCTGTTCTGGGCGAGTCGCTCAATCTCAGTGAGGAAGCTGACACCTTCTGTTGTTGCCTCTCGCCTCAGTGTTCTTTTCAGTGTTCTTTTTTAGGTCGCCTTCTTTTTCTTATACCCTCTGGTTCACATTTGAGGGTCTGCTTTGAGATCCTCTTGTTGTCTCTTATAGCTTATTTAGTTTATAGGCAAATCCTGCAAATGTGTAAACGGTATATGCAACAAGAAGGGAAGGAAACAAAATCGGAAGTAATATTTGAATGTTAACTTAAAGGAAACATTACATCAAGAAGGGAAGGACACATGGTTGGAGGTAATATTTGAATGCTAACTTCAAGGAAAAATTACAACAAGAAGGGAAGGAAACAGGATCGGAGGTAATATTTGAATGATAACTTCAAGGAAAAATTACAACAAGAAGGGAAGGAAACAGGATCGGAGGTAATATTTGAATGATAACTTCAAGGAAACATTACAACAAGAAGGGAAGGACACGGGGTCGGAGGTAATATTTGAATGATAACTTCAAGGAAACATTACAACAAGAAGGGAAGGACACGGGGTCGGATGTAAGATTTTAATGATAACTTCAAGGAAACATTACAACAAGAAGGGAAGGAAACAGGATCGGAGGTAATATTTGAATGATAACTTCAAGGAAACATTACAACAAGATCACGTGGTTTGAGACTGTAAAAGAACTAAAATTAGAACTGTGTATCTCCCTCGACTCCGGGGAGAGGAAGTGATGACAAACTAAATAACCTAACTTCACGCACCACAAAATAACGATCACTACAATCTCTCTTAGTGTCTACCACAAAAACATCTACAATCTATTTCTTGTCGACCACTACAATCTCTCTTAGTGTCTACCACAAAAACATCTACAATCTATTTCTTGTCGACCACTACAATCTCTCTTAGTGTCTACCACAAAAACATCTACAATCTATTTCTTGTTGAGCTATTTACAGAAGAGCAAAGAATCGCAGATTGTATCTCCCCTCGACGCCAACGGCAATGGGGGAAGGATAGAAGAAGAAGATAGAAGAAGAAGATAGAAGAAGAAGATAGAAGAAGAAGATAGAAGAAGAAGAACCACAGTTCTCTCCCTTCACCACTCCTCCCCCTTTAATGATGTATGTAAATGCCTCCCCAATTTCCCCCTTTAATCTTGTACGCAAATGACTAAGATTTATTCTTCTTTAATTTAAGTGCGCTATTTAACCACTGTTATTTATCGTAACTGCGACAAATTAAATTAAACGAAAAAAAAGACAATAGCAACAAACTATTCCAGATTTTTTTGGTTTTGTTTATAGTGCCAAGCCTTGTTAGTTTATGGGGTAATCTTTTTTTATGGCCGTTGGATGAGCTTTCTTTAGGGTTATGAAAACAAGTAACGATTTCCCGTTGTACGAGGTCTGTCAACTCCTGCAGAATTGCTACGACTCATCAAAGACATCGTGAATGAGCTATCCAGGTGTACGCTACCTGTACAAAAAGTGTAGGTGTTGTTCTATTCCAGATGGAGTTTTATACAGGCTTTAGTCAATGCCTGTTAGCAGTGTTCAAGGGGTATAAGGATTAAGGGGGCTCAGTACTTACTTCTTGATAGTTCTGAGTCACTAGCTGAAGCTTAGCGTCAAACGTTTGTCCGTTAGTTTAGACAGTAGCTGTAACTTAATGTCAAACGTTTGTCCGTTAGTTTAGACAGTAGCTGTAACTTAATGTCAAACGTTTGTCCGTTAGTTTAGACAGTAGCTGTAACTTAATGTCAAACGTTTGTCCGTTAGTTTTAGACAGTAGCTGTAACTTAATGTCAAACGTTTGTCCGTTAGTTTAGACAGTAGCTGTAACTTAATGTCAAACGTTTGTCCGTTAGTTTAGACAGTAGCTGTAACTTAATGTCAAACGTTTGTCCGTTAGTTTTAGACAGTAGCTGTAACTTAATGTCAAACGTTTGTCCGTTAGTTTTAGACAGTAGCTGTAACTTAACGTTGAAATTTGTCCGTTAGTTTTAGACAGTAGCTGTAACTTAATGTCAAACATTTGTGCGTTAGTTTTAGACCGTAGCTGTAATTTAACGTCGAAAGTTTGTCCGTTAGTTTTAGACAGTAGCTGTAATTTAACGTCGAAAGTTTGTCCGTTAGTTTTAGACAGTAGCTGTAATTTAACGTTGAAAGTTTGTCCGTTAGTTTTAGACAGTAGCTGTAATTTAACGTTGAAAGTTTGTCCGTTAGTTTTAGACAGTAGCTGTAACTTAATGTCAAACATTTGTGCGTTAGTTTTAGACCGTAGCTGTAACTTAACGTCGAAAGTTTGTCCGTTAGTTTTAGACAGTAGCTGTAACTTAATGTCAAACATTTGTGCGTTAGTTTTAGACCGTAGCTGTAACTTAACGTCGAAAGTTTGTCCGTTAGTTTTAGACAGTAGCTGTAACTTAATGTCAAACATTTGTGCGTTAGTTTTAGACCGTAGCTGTAACTTAACGTCATAAATGTGTGCGTTAGTTCTAGACAGTAGATGTAACTTAACGTGAAACATTTGTGTGCTAGTTTGGACAATAAATGTAACTTAACGTGAACCGGTTGTGTGTTAGTTTTAGACAGTAGATGTAGCTTAACATGAAACATTTGTGTGCTAGTTTTGGACAATAAATGTAACTTAACGTGAACCGGTTGTGTGTTAGTTTTAGACAGTAGATGTAGCTTAACATGAAACATTTGTGTGTTAGCTTTAGACAATAAATGTAACTTAACGTGAACCGTTTGTGTGTTAGTTTTAGACAATAGATGTAACTTAACATGAAACATTTGTGTGTTAGCTTTAGACAATAAATGTAACTTAACATGAACCGTTTGTGTGTTAGTTTTAGACAATAGATGTAACTTAACATGAAACATTTGTGTGTTAGTTTTAGACAATAGATGTAACTTAACATGAAAAATTTGTGTGTTAGTTTTAGACAATAGATGTAACTTAACATGAAATATTTGTGTGTTAGTTTTAGACAATAGATGTAACTTAACATGAAATATTTGTGTGTTAGTTTTAGACAATAGATGTAACTTAACATGAAACATTTGTGTGTTAGCTTTAGACAATAGATGTAGCTTAACATGAAATATTTGTGTGTTAGTTTTAGACAATAGATGTAACTTAACATGAAACATTTGTGTGTTAGTTTTAGACAATAAATGTAACTTAACGTGAAACATTTGTGTGCTAGTTTTGGACAATAAATGTAACTTAACGTGAACCGGTTGTGTGTTAGTTTTAGACAATAGATGTAACTTAACATGAAACATTTGTGTGTTAGCTTTAGACAATAAATGTAACTTAACATGAACCGTTTGTGTGTTAGTTTTAGACAATAGATGTAACTTAACATGAAACATGTGTGTGTTAGTTTTAGACAATAGATGTAACTTAACATGAAAAATGTGTGTGTTAGTTTTAGACAATAGATGTAACTTAACATGAAACATTTGTGTGTTAGCTTTAGACAATAGATGTAGCTTAACATGAAATATTTGTGTGTTAGTTTTAGACAATAGATGTAACTTAACATGAAACATTTGTGTGTTAGTTTTAGACAATAGATGTAACTTAACGTGAACCGTTTGTGTGTTAGTTTTAGACAATAGATGTAGCTTAACATGAAACAATTGTGTGTTAGTTTTAGACAATAGATGTAACTTAACATGAAACATTTGTGTGTTAGTTTTAGACAATAGATTTAACTTAACATGAAACATTTGTGTGTTAGTATTGGACAATAGATGTAGCTTAACATGAAACATTTGTGTGTTAGTATTAGACAATAGATGTAGCTTAACATGAAACATGTGTGTGTTAGTATTAGACAATAGATGTAGCTTAATATGAAACACGTGTGTGTTAGTTTTAAACAATAGATGTAACTTAACGTTAGAAATGTGTGAGTTAGTTTTAGACAATAGCTGAAGCTTAATGTTACAAATGTGTGAGTTAGTTTTAGACAATAGCTGAAGCTTAATGTTACAAGTGTGTGAGTTAGTTTTAGACTGTAGCTGAAGCTTAATGTTACAAGTGTGTGAGTTAGTTTTAGACAATAGCTGAAGCTTAATGTTACAAGTGTGTGAGTTAGTTTTAGACTGTAGCTGAAGCTTAATGTTACAAGTGTGTGAGTTAGTTTTAGACTGTAGCTGAAGCTTAATGTTACAAGTGTGTGAGTTAGTTTTAGACTGTAGCTGAAGCTTAATGTTACATGTGTGTGAGTTAGTTTTAGACTGTAGCTGTAACTTATCATCAAAAGTTTGTTTATCAAATAATGGCAAGTAATGCTGAAAACAAATTGATAAAAGTCAACAATCCATAGCTACGGAAAGTCAGCGAACCAGAGCTAATCAAAACCTCAAACTTCCTAGTGATTCCACACTAAACAGTATGGCCAATTAAGGAGCTGAAGACGAAAGACAAACTCATATTTTTTAATGCTATGAAGAATTCGAACACATCGGGTCAAAATATTATATTTTTCTTGTAAACTGCGCCCAATTAAACAGACGCTCTTTTATAGCAAAGAAGGAAACAGTAGAAGACTAAGGTGAATCCGATTCATTGAAAGTCGCAGTAAAAAATATCATTATAAAGTTCATCATTGAAAATTGCAGTAAAAATATTGTTATGACTCGCAGATGCTTGAAACCTACTGAATGCAACAAAGGCTGCCGCCCCTTTCTTCCCAAATAATCAGCAAATGCCGCTGTTTAGTAATATTAATTTGAAACACGTCATATTCTCACTAGATTAAACACTATGTGACTAACTTTACCTTCTACCTAATAAAGTTCAAACGTCTAGTACCTTCGTAGAAGAGATGAAATATAACAATGATTTCTCTTTCTTGATGTGATAAGCGTGTCTCACGTGTTGGCGAACATGTCTCTCCATAACCTCCTGTCTACAGCGCCACCTATCGCCGGTAACCCCCCACCATGTCAGAATGTCAAGCTGTCCAAAATGTTTTCCAGCCCCTCTGTCGTCCACGGTTTCTTGTTCCCTGTATTTTGTTTGTAATTGCTATATGTTTCATTTCACTCCACTAATAGAATGTCGACAAACGGTCGACACGCTGGATAGAACAATGGATAGGGTGTTGAGTTCTAGGAACGAAGGTATCACGGAAATAATGACGCCCGTGTTCGCCAGGCAATTACGGGAGAGTAATTCTTCTTGTTTTGGAGATAAGCACACATCATCATCATCGAGTACCATCTCCGCAACGAAGGTTGGCTACCATGGGGCGCCATTTTGCTTTGATGGTGCAGGTTGTCGTAGACTGATTTGTCCTTTTTTTGATGATACTCGTCCATGTTAGTCTTGGTCTGCCTCTGCCTCTTTTACCTTGTATTTTCCCCTCCAGGATTACACAATTTTAGGAGGCTGCTGTGTCTTCTAACATGGCCCAAAAATCGCATTTGTCTTGTTTGTATTGTGTTTAGTAGTTCTTTTTTTCATTTTTAGTTGTTTTAAGACTTCATCGTTTGTTTTCTTTTCCGCCCATCCAATAAGCTCACATACAATAAGCACACATATAATATATTAAATACTCGCGGGGCCTCGAGTAGAGCTGCAGGTTGCACGTAAAACACACATAACATTGTATATAGCAGATAAATTAGTATAGAGAGACGAGACACACAAAAATCGACGTTTCGGCAAAAGCTTTCATCACGTACAAAGCAAAAAAGGTATGCAAAGATGAACAAGATATGCAAATACTGTTGTAAAATGAACAAAGAAATAGAAGCAGGGAAAGTAAGTAAAGTAAAGTACCCCCTTCACGCCAAGTGGCGTATAGGGAAATATGGTGTTAGTGACCCTATATTTTACAGACCTTCAGCACATGATTTTTGGGATAATGTGGTCGGTATTACGCCCGTGCTGCTTTACTTTCCCAGAAAAAAAATCCGGTACCCATTTAAGGCTGGGTGAACCCGGAAGCCGTCGGTTGGGATCGAACCCTACCCCTTGTCCTTTGTAGTCCAGTTCACTAACCACTGAGCTATCGCGGCTCCCTAGAAGCAGGAAAGTTAAACAATAATTATACAAATGGTGGAAAGAAACGAGCAGTCACCGTGTTGGTTTCTTATTTCGATTTATTCGCGTCAACCGACGTCGGGAGCTCTTATTTTAATGATGGTGTTGGAAATCGTCGCACATGCATCCGATATGGTTTGCATGGATAATTGCAAAATAATTTGCAGACGCGCTACGGAAGATTCAGTGATATGAGATTGAGTGGATATGGGGAATTAGCGAGTGCATACACTGATAGAATAGAATAGAACAGAATTAATTCTAATGTACAAAACACAGAATTGTGAAAAGCGGTTATTTAACTTGCAAATACTGGAGAATGTTGGGGAAAAAAACGAACTTCGTCACGTCGTCTTTATATATTGAAAGGGCTATTTTCTCTCACAATATACTCCATTTAAACGTCCACGTTAATTAAATCAAATTATCGTATATTTGTTTTTTTTTTACTGGAACTACCATTATGTGTAGCAATGTATGCCGTAATTTAATTAATTGCAAGATGCGTCTGAACCACATAAAAACCCACAATTCCTTGTAGCCGTCTATCCATCTATGGCCATACATCATAGCCCATAACTCACAGTTTCTTGTAGCCGTCTATCCATCTGTGGCCATACAGCATAACTCACAATTCCTTGTAGCCGTCTATCCATCTGTGGCCATACAGCATAGTCCATAACTCACAATTCCTTGCAGCCGTCTATCCATCTATGGCCATACATTATAGCCCATAACTCACAGTTTCTTGTAGCCGTCTATCCATCTGTGGCCATACAGCATAACTCACAATTCCTTGTAGCCGTCTATCCATCTGTGGTCATAAAGCATAGCCCATAACTCACAATTACTTGTAGCCGTCTATCCATCTGTGGTCATACAGCATAGCCCATAACTCACAATTGTAGCCGTCTATCCATCTGTGGCCATACAGCATAGCCCATAACTCACAATTCCTTGTAGCCGTCTATCCATCTGTGATCATACAGCATAACTCACAATTCCTTGTAGCCGTCTATCCATCTGTGGCCATACAGCATAACTCACAATTCCTTGTAGCCGTCTATCCATCTGTGTCCATACATCATAGCCCATAACTCACAATTCCTTGTAGCCGTCTATCCATCTGTGGCCATACAGCATAGCCCATAACTCACAATTTCTTGTAGCCGTCTATCCATCTGTGGCCATACAGCATAGCCCATAACTCACAATTCCTTTTAGCCGTCTATCCATCTGTGGCCATACAGCATAGCCCATAACTCACAATTCCTTGTAGCCGTCTCCATCTGTGGCCATACAGCATAGCCCATAACTCACAATTCCTTGTAGCCGTCTATCCATCTGTGGCCATACAGCATAACTCACAATTCCTTGTAGCCGTCTATCCATCTGTGGCCATACAGCATAGCCCATAACTCACAATTCCTTGTAGCCGTCTATCCATCTGTGATCATACAGCATAACTCACAATTCCTTGTAGCCGTCTATCCATCTGTGGCCATACAGCATAACTCACAATTCCTTGTAGCCGTCTATCCATCTGTGTCCATACATCATAGCCCATAACTCACAATCCTTGTAGCCGTCTATCCATCTGTGGCCATACAGCATAGCCCATAACTCACAATTTCTTGTAGCCGTCTATCCATCTGTGGCCATACAGCATAGCCCATAACTCACAATTCCTTTTAGCCGTCTATCCATCTGTGGCCATACAGCATAGCCCATAACTCACAATTCCTTGTAGCCGTCTCCATCTGTGGCCATACAGCATAGCCCATAACTCACAATTCCTTGTAGCCGTCTATCCATCTGTGGCCATACAGCATAACTCACAATTCCTTGTAGCCGTCTATCCATCTGTGGCCATACAGCATAGCCCATAACTCACAATTCCTTGTAGCCGTCTATCCATCTGTGATCATACAGCATAACTCACAATTCCTTGTAGCCGTCTATCCATCTGTGGCCATACAGCATAACTCACAATTCCTGTAGCCGTCTATCCATCTGTGTCCATACATCATAGCCCATAACTCACAATTCCTTGTAGCCGTCTATCCATCTGTGGCCATACAGCATAGCCCATAACTCACAATTCTTGTAGCCGTCTATCCATCTGTGGCCATACAGCATAGCCCATAACTCACAATTCCTTTTAGCCGTCTATCCATCTGTGGCCATACAGCATAGCCCATAACTCACAATTCCTTGTAGCCGTCTCCATCTGTGGCCATACAGCATAGCCCATAACTCACAATTCCTTGTAGCCGTCTATCCATCTGTGGCCATACAGCATAGCCCATAACTCACAATTCCTTGTAGCCGTCTATCCATCTGTGGCCATACAGCATAGCCCATAGCTCACAATTCCTTGTAGCCGTCTATCCATCTGTGGCCATACAGCATAGCCCATTACTCACAATTCCTTGTAGCCGTCTCCATCTGTGGCCATACAGCATAGCCCATAACTCACAATTCCTTGTAGCCGTCTATCCATCTGTGGCCATACAGCATAGCCCATAACTCACAATTCCTTGTAGCCGTCTATCCATCTGTGGTCATACAGCGTAGCCCATAACTCACAATTCCTTGTAGCCGTCTATCCATCTGTGGCCATACAGCATAGCCCATAACTCACAATTCCTTGTAGCCGTCTATCCATCTGTGGCCATACAGCATAGCCCATAACTCACAATTCCTTGTAGCCGTCTATCCATCTGTGGCCATACAGCATAGCCCATAACCCACAATTCCTTGTAGCCGTCTATCCATCTGTGGCCATACAGCATTGCCCATAACCCACAATTCCTTGTAGCCGTCTATCCATCTGTGGCCATACAGCATAACCCATAACCCACAATTCCTTGTAGCCGTCTATCCATCTGTGGCCATAAAGCATAGCCCATAACCCACAATTCCTTGTAGCCGTCTATCCATCTGTGGCCATAAAGCATTGCCCATAACCCACAATTCCTTGTAGCCGTCTATCCATCTGTGGCCATACAGCATAACCCATAACTCTCAATTTCACGTCGTTTAAGTGGCAGTGTTAAGATTGTTCAATGACGTTATTTCATGAAAAATGGGGAAAGATCAAGTATCGTCTATTATCCCCATCCTTCATATTATTCATCATACAACAAAGCGTTATTTGGAGATTATATCAGTTAACTCCCATGTTGGAGGACAGCACGAGTTCTTGCGAAGACGATTCTTCTCTAGCGGTTTGATTTCTTTTGACGAGTTCCCCCACCCTCCCAACTTTCTTACCCCTTATAGACGCCATCTTAATTGACTTGCATGGCGGGCCTAAAGGCAGCAGTGGCCTCGATCTTTAATATGGGCTTCCAAGATCTATAGCAGTAGTTTTCAAACAGTTATTTCTATCGCCTCCTTGATGTTAGAGGCTTGAAGTTGACGCTGTTCACTGTGATGCTAGAAGCTTGAAGTTGACGTTGTTCACTGTGGTGATAGAGGCTTGAATTTGACTTTGTTCAGGGAACAGGCAAATAATTGCAATGCTGCGGTAAAGCTGGTAGCAAGGAGCCAATGGTGGGGTGTACTAAACACTCCAAGGTATGGTGACAGCTTTACAAATAAAGAACACAACACAATACGAAACGTCAGTATTGTGTTGTGTTATTTATTTGTAAAGCTGTCACCATACCTTGGAGTGTTTAGTACACCCCACCATTGACTTTGTTCACTTTGATGTCAGAGACTTGAAGTTGACTTTGTTCACTGTAATGATAGAGGCTTGAAGTTGACGCTGTTCACTGTGATGATAGAGGCTTGAAGTTGTCGTTTTTCACTGTGATATTAGAGACTTGAAGTTGACTTTGTTCACTGTGATGATAGAGGCTTGAAGTTGACGTTGTTCACTGTGATGATAGAGGCTTGAAGTTGACGTTGTTCACTGTGATGATAGAGGCTTGAAGTTGACGTAGTTCACTGTGATGTTAGAGGCTTGAAGTTGACTTTGTTCACTGTGATGTTAGAGGCTTGAAGTTGACTTTGTTCACTGTGATGTTAGAGGCTTGAAGTTGACGTAGTTCACTGTGATGTTAGAGGCTTGAAGTTGACGTAGTTCACTGTGATGTTAGAGGCTTGAAGTTGACGTAGTTCACTGTGATGTTAGAGGCTTGAAGTTGACTTTGTTCACTGTGATGTTAGAGGCTTGAAGTTGACGTTGTTCACTGTGATGATAGAGGCTTGAAGTTGACTTTGTTCACTATGATGTTAGAGGCTTGAAGTTGACGTTGTTCACTGTGATGTTAGAGGCTTGAAGTTGACGTTGTTCACTGTGATGATAGAGGCTTGAAGTTGACGTTGTTCACTGTGATGTTAGTGGCTTGAAGTTGACGTAGTTCACTGTGATGTTAGAGGCTTGAAGTTGACTTTGTTCACTGTGATGTTAGAGGCTTGAAGTTGACGTTGTTCACTGTGATGATAGAGGCTTGAAGTTGACGTTGTTCACTGTGATGTTAGAGGCTTGAAGTTGACTTTATTCACTGTGATGTTAAAGGCTTGAAGTTGACTTTGTTCACTATGATGTTAGAGGCTTGACGTTTACTTTGTTCACTGTGATGTTAGAAACTTGATGTTGACGTTGTTCACTGTGATGATAGAGGCTTGAAGTTGACGTTGTTCACTGTGATGTTAGAAACTTGATGTTGACGTTGTTCACTGTGATGATAGAGGCTTGAAGTTGACGTTGTTCACTGTGATGTTAGAGGCTTGAAGTTGACTTTGTTCACTATGATGTTAGAGGCTTGACGTTTACTTTGTTCACTGTGATGTTAGAAACTTGATGTTGACGTTGTTCACTGTGATGATAGAGGCTTGAAGTTGACGTTGTTCACTGTGATGTTAGTGGCTTGAAGTTGACGTTGTTCACTGTGATGATAGAGGCTTGAAGTTGACGTTGTTCACTGTGATGATAGAGGCTTGAAGTTGACGTTGTTCACTGTGATGATAGAGGCTTGAAGTTGACGTTGTTCACTGTGATGTTAGAGGCTTGAAGTTGACTTTATTCATTGTGATGTTAAAGGCTTGAAGTTGACTTTGTTCACTGTGATGTTAGAGGCTTGAAGTTGACTTTGTTCGCTGTGATGTTAGAGGCTTGAAGTTGACTTTGTTCACTGTGATGATAGAGGCTTGAAGTTGACTTTGTTCACTGTGATGTTAGAGGCTTGAAGTTGACGTTGTTCACTGTGATGTTAGAGGCTTGAAGTTGACGTTGTTCACTGTGATGTTAGAGGCTTGAAGTTGACTTTGTTCACTGTGATGTTAGAGGCTTGAAGTTGACTTTGTTCACTGTGATGTTAGAGGCTTGAAGTTGACTTTGTTCACTATGATTTTAGAGGCTTGAAGTTGTCTTTGTTCACTGTGATGTTAGAGGCTCGAAGTTGACGTTGTTCACTGTGTTGTTAGATGCTTGAAGTTGACGTTGTTCACTGTGATGTTAGAGGGTTGAAGTTGACGTTGTTCACTTTGATGTTAGAGGCTTGAAGTTGACTTTGTTCACTATGATGTTAGAGGCTTGACGTTTACTTTGTTCACTGTGATGTTAGAAACTTGATGTTGACGTTGTTCACTGTGATGTTAGAGGGTTGAAGTTGACGTTGTTCACTGTAATGTTAGAGGCTTGAAGTTTACTTTGTTCACTGTGATGTTAGAGACTTGAAGTTGACTTTGTTCACTGTGATGTTAGAGGCTTGAAGTTTACTTTGTTCACTGTGATGTTAGAGACTTGAAGTTGACTTTGTTCACTGTGATGTTAGAGGCTTGAAGTTGACGTTGTTCACTGTGATGTTAGAGGCTTGAAGTTTACTTTGTTCACTGTGATGTTAGAGACTTGAAGTTGACTTTGTTCACTGTGATGTTAGAGGCTTGAAGTTGTCTTTGTTCACTGTGATGTTAGAGGCTTGAAGTTGACTTTGTTCACTGTGATGTTAGAGGCTTGAAGTTGACTTTGTTCACTGTGATGTTAGAGACTTGAAGTTGACTTTGTTCACTGTGATGTTAGAGGCTTGAAGTTTACTTTGTTCACTGTGATGTTAGAGGCTTGAAGTTTACTTTGTTCACTGTGATGTTAGAGGCTTGAAGTTTACTTTGTTCACTGTGATGTTAGAGACTTGAAGTTGACTTTGTTCACTGTGATGTTAGAGGCTTGAAGTTGTCTTTGTTCACTGTGATGTTAGAGGCTTGAAGTTGACTTTGTTCACTGTGATGTTAGAGGCTTGAAGTTGACTTTGTTCACTGTGATGTTAGAGGCTTGAAGTTGTCTTTGTTCACTGTGATGTTAGAGACTTGAAGTTGACTTTGTTCACTGTGATGTTAGAGGCTTGAAGTTGTCTTTGTTCACTGTGATGTTAGAGGCTTGAAGTTGACTTTGTTCACTGTGATGTTAGAGGCTTGAAGTTGACTTTGTTCACTGTGATGTTAGAGGCTTGACGTTTACTTTGTTCACTGTGATGTTAGAGGCTTGAAGTTGACTTTGTTCACTGTGATGTTAGAGGCTTGAAGTTGACTTTGTTCACTGTGATGTTAGAGGCTTGACGTTTACTTTGTTCACTGTGATGTTAGAGACTTGACGTTGACGTTGTTCACTGTGATGTTAGAGGCTTGAAGTTTACTTTGTTCACTGTGATGTTAGAGGCTTGAAGTTGACTTTGTTCACTGTGATGTTAGAGGCTTGAAGTTGACTTTGTTCACTGGACATTGGAGGAAGGAAACAGAGAAACGATGACAGGCCCCTGGGGGATAATAAAATTGTAGAAGTCAACAGCAGGAATAATAAGCAACTGTAGAGACAGAAAATTGTTGTGGAGAGACGTGATCGTCTACGCCAGAAGACGGTACTTAATGACGATTGTGAAAAAATAATTACACGGGATAACATGTTGCCAATGGTTGTGGCAGAGATAGAGCTAAAAGTTGTCAGTGACTCATAGCTGATGGTTGTGGCAGAGATAGAGCTAAAAGTTGTCAGTGACTCATAGCTGATGGTTGTGGCAGAGATAGAGCTGAAAGTTGTCAGCGATCATAGCTGATTGTTGTGGCAGAGATAGTGCTGAAAGTTGTCAGCGAATCATAGCTGATGGTTGTGGCAGAGATAGAGCTGAAAGTTGTCAGCGGTCATAGCTGATGGTTGTGGCAGAGATAGAGCTGAAAGTTGTCAGCGACTCATAGCTGATGGTTGTGGCAGAGATAGAGCTGAAAGTTGTCAGCGACTCATAGCTGATGGTTGTGGCAGAGATAGAGCTGAAAGTTGTCAGCGACTCATAGCTGATAGTTGCGGTAGAGATAGAGCTGAAAGTTGTCAGCGAATCATAGCTGATGGTTGTGGCAGAGATAGAGCTGAAAGTTGTCAGCGGTCATAGCTGATGGTTGTGGCAGAGATAGAGCTGAAAGTTGTCAGCGACTCATAGCTCATGGTTGTGGCAGAGATAGAGCTGAAAGTTGTCAGCGACTCATAGCTGATGGTTGTGGCAGGGATAGAGCTGAAAGTTGTCAGTGATCATAGCTGATGGTTGTGGCAGAGATAGAGCTGAAAGTTGTCAGCGAATCATAGCTGATGGTTGTGGCAGAGATAGAGCTGAAAGTTGTCAGCGGTCATAGCTGATGGTTGTGGCAGAGATAGAGCTGAAAGTTGTCAGCGACTCATAGCTGATGGTTGTGGCAGAGATAGAGCTGAAAGTTGTCAGCGACTCATAGCTGATGGTTGTGGCAGGGATAGAGCTGAAAGTTGTCAGTGATCATAGCTGATGGTTGTGGCAGAGATAGAGCTGAAAGTTGTCAGCGACTCATAGCTGATGGTTGTGGCAGAGATAGAGCTGAAAGTTGTCAGCGGTCATAGCTGATGGTTGTGGCAGAGATAGAGCTGAAAGTTGTCAGTGATCATAGCTGATGGTTGTGGCAGAGATAGAGCTGAAAGTTGTCAGCGACTCATAGCTGATGGTTGTGGCAGAGATAGAGCTGAAAGTTGTCAGCGGTCATAGCTGATGGTTGTGGTAAAGATAGAGCTGAAAGTTGTCAGCGACTCATAGCTGATGGTTGTGGCAGAGATAGAGCTGAAAGTTGTCAGCGACTCATAGGTGATGGTTGTGGCAGAGATAGAGCTGAAAGTTGTCAGTGATCATAGCTGATGGTTGTGGCAGAGATATAGCTGAAAGTTGTCAGCGACTCATAGCTGATGGTTGTGGCAGAGATAGAGCTGAAAGTTGTCAGCGGTCATAGCTGATGGTTGTGGTAGAGATAGAGCTGAAAGTTGTCAGCGACTCATAGCTGATGGTTGTGGCAGAGATAGAGCTGAAAGTTGTCAGCGATCATAGCTGATGGTTGTGGCAGAGATAGAGCTGAAAGTTTTCAACGACTCATAGCTGATGGTTGTGCGCCAAGATCGGCGAACTAGAACTATTCCTACCCTACACTCTTCGCTGTGTCCCTATAAACGCACTAACCAATCGAGTTCGTGCAAATGTATAGGGATCATTATGGAGGGCAACCTCAGAAATGATGTGCTGAAGTCGGATGTTTTTGGTCGAAAGGCGCAAATACCATAGTTCTACTGCAAAACACAACACCACGAATACAGGTCCACTTAACGTCTTTTTAAAGGCGAATAACGAAGATGTAACTAATCCTTTAGTCATCGAGTGGGCGTAAGCAAGTTCATGGTTAAGTGGTGATGACTGTGGATACGAAACATAATTTTAATAACTATCTAACATTGCGGCATAAAGTAACAATTTTAAATAAATGAAGAAGTGACCTGGCCCCCACCCGATGAAGCTTATCACACAAACCATACATGCACAAGTAAATCACGAAGTGTTAAGTAAACCTCAAGAAAAGGCTACGAGCCTTTAACAAACGTTGCGAGAACATCAAACTGAAGTGTCGGTCACGGGAGCCTCGGTAGCCTAGTTGGGAAAACCACCCGACTGGATTACCGACGTTCGGACAACCCGTGTTCGATTCCCGCTGGGAGCAGTGTGAGGTGTACTCGTGGTTGGAAAAAAAAATACTCCCAGGGTCGACCCAGCCGTTGGCAGAAATGGGTACCAGGGTATTACCCTGGGAAGGTGAGGAATGTCGCCTCGCATCGTGAGTTTCGATGCTTGAAGCGACACTATCCAGAAGTCTCCGAACACTTCTGGGTAGGCGGCCGAGCACATATGGGTGGAAGCTCGCGTGCTGAGACGCCGGTTCAAGTCTCGTACTTTACCTTTACCTTTACTTAACAGCAGGAGAGACAACAGAACTGAGCTAAGGCCCGCAAATTATATCCCCCCTCGACGCTGAAAGACAAATGAGGAAGGAAATAAGAAGGTAAGTAAAGACTACGTGGAAACAATTATTGAGAAGACTACAAAACAGTAACACATAGCAAACACGGTAAAGATGACGTCAATGGCGTGTCTGCACTTCAGACACTCATTCCTACTGTTTCCTATTAATCTCTTACAACGGTTAATCTAAACGTCGTTCAACGCCGTCGCTAGTAATCTCTTACAACGGTTAATCTAAACGTCGTTCAACGCCGTCGCTAGTAATCTCTTACAACGGTTAATCTAAACGTCGTTCAACGCCGTCGCTAGTAATCTCTTACAACGGTTAATCCAAACGTCGTTCAACGCCGTCGCTAGTAATCTCTTACAACGGTTAATCCAAACGTCGTTCAACGCCGTCGCTAGTAATCTCTTACAACGGTTAATCCAAACGTCGTTCAACGCCGTCGCTAGTAATCTCTTACAACGGTTAATCCAAACGTCGTTCAACGCCGTCGCTAGTAATCTCTTACAACGGTTAATCCAAACGTCGTTCAACGCCGTCGCTAGTAATCTCATACTTCCATCCAGCATGGGTCTAGCCATTCATGTTAATCCTTCTACCAAAGGGTCGATATCGCCTCCTTGAGAACCATCGCCATCGATCTGCAGGATGAACGTGCAAAATAAGGCGCGTAAGAATAAGACGCGTGTTCATAAATGAGAATTTTATTCTTGCGTCTTTTTTTTCCCTGGCAGAGTTCATTTCCGAAATCTCTATTTGAAATTAGGTTCCCTTATGTAATGTTTATACGTGCTAGGTGGATAGAATAATATTTCTTTGGTATTTATTTGTGTTGTATTACGTCCGTCTCCTGGGAGGTCTTTCCATCTTCCTGTCCTAGGCCACGTACCAACAAAGCGGTCCTACCACATCTTGAAGAGTGGCATTGAAAAAAAGGAAAGAAAATTAAAATCTATTATTTTTGCTTCGTCTGTGGCGTAGAGTAGTCCAAAGTCTGGCCCATCTGTACCTATCTGCCTTCATTATTCTGTGATAAGACGTTTCTGGTGTACCTCCCTTTCGATTATCCTCCTGATTTCACTACATGGGAGGTCTTGTGATCTCTTTCAAGTACGTAGCACATTCAGCTCCAGCATGTGCATGCAGTGCTGCTGTGTGTGCACCCTAGGGAGACGTCATGAGTCATATCTTACACAACAGTCTCTCACATTCGACAGACAACCTTCTTGTATAACTAAGTAAATGTTTTACTTAGAGTGCATGTCTTTCTATTAAAAGAAAGGATAAAGAAATAGCCATCCATTTGTACACGTTTATTTTTTCTATAAATCATTAGAGTAGAATGTTATCATACTCATAAAAATGCATAGGAGGTGTAAAATACAAGTGAATAATGAAGTAAAATATGTCACGTACAGATAGAAATACGGTATAGGAAGAAGACTGTGGCCTCCTTAAACCGTAAAATTGTACAATAAGATAGAGGATATTACATAACATAATAATATGGCAGGGACCGAGCCGATCTTTAAAGACATCATGGAGATGCTAGGTTTAAACATTAATTGATACATAATTAATAATTTAAGATATGCCAGTGATACCGCATTAATGGGAGAAAATCATGAAAACCCGCAATAACCAGTGAAGAAAATAAACAAAGAAGCAAAGAATATGGTTTGGATATAAATATTAAAAGAGACTAAAACTATGATTATAAACAGAGATAATACACAATCTACAAGTGGATAATAAAATAGATGGAAGGAAAGTAGAACAGTTCAAGAATATAACTGTTTTGTACATGTAATAACGAGTGATGGTACATGTTATAACGAGTGATGGTACATGTAATAACGAGTGATGGTACATGTTATAACGAGTGATGGTACATGTAATAACGAGTGATGGTACATGTAATAACGAGTGATGGAGAATGTCGGACAAAAATTAAAAAAATAGAAATGAGAAAAACCAATTTTAATTATATGAAAATGATACTCACATCAAAGGAAACAACACAAGAACTAACACTAGGAATAGTAAAATGCTATATCTATTCAACATATTCCCGTCTGATGCAGAAACACAGACATTAAATAAGAAAATAGAGCAGAAAATCAAAGTAGTTGAATTGTAGGTTTATATGAAGATGTGATGGATGCAAAAAGAATACAAACAGAAAAGTTTTGAATCAGCTAAAAAAAAAAAATAAATAAATAAAATACTTAAAGCAATTCGAACAAGACAATTGAAATTGTGGGGACATATCGAGAGACACAATACCCTACGAAAAGCCTTCTTTGAAGGTAAAAGTACAAGGTAGACGAGACAGAGAAAGTCGTATGACCAAAGTGGACAGATAACATAAAAAAGTAAACAGGTGAACCTGTGACAACGTGCACCATCGTGACAAGAGACGGAGTAAAATGGTGCTCCATGGTAACCAACCTTCAATGTGGAGACGGCACCAAATGTTTGAATAAAGGGGAGAGAAGTATTATATTTCACAGTTGTAATTCATATCATTTGGAGATGAGGGGGCCAGTGCTCTTACTCTCTGTCATTACCTTCCGCAACTCAGTGAGCAAGGTACCTCATTCCTTTATCAGCAACACCTTCATGCTGGGATTAAACCTGCACCATATATTTATTTGTGTTGTTGCTTGGTCCCTACTGTCAACAGGTTCCTGGCATGAGTCTGTTCTACTGTCTCCTCCCATCAACTATTAGATTTGAAACCATGTTTTATGGTAGTATAACTCATTAGGTGTTTTACTACAAAAGTAAGGTTCAGTGTCTTGTCAATCTTATCAGTTGATGTTGTACTACAAAGTAAGTTTCAGTGTTTTGTCATTCTTATCAGTTGATGTTTTACTACATAGTAAGTTTCAGTGTTTTGTCAATCTTATCAGTTAATGTTTTGCTACAAAAGTAAATTTCAGTGTTTCGTCAATCTTATAAGTTGATGTTTTGCTATAAAAATAAGTTTCAGTGTTTTGTCAATCTTATCAGTTGATGTTTTACTACAACGGTAAGGTCCTGTACCTTGTCAATCTTATCAGTTGATGTTTTGCTATAAAAATAAGTTTCAGTGTTTTGTCAATCTTATCAGTTGATGCTTTGCTATAAAAATAAGTTTCAGTGTTTTATCAATCTTATCAGTTGATGTTTTACTACAACGGTAAGGTCCTGTACCTTGTCAGTCTTATCAGTAACTAACTATACAGGAGTAAAAAAAAAAAAAGTAAAGCACCCCCGTCACACCAAGTGGCGTATAGGGAATATGGTGTTAGTGACCATAAATTGTACAGACCTTCGGCACATGATTTTTGGGGTAATGTGGTCGGTAATACGCCCGTGCCGCTTTACTTTCCCAGAAAAAAATCCAGTACCCATTAAAGGCTGGGTGAACCCGGAAGCCGTCGGTTGGGATCGAACCCTACCTCTTGTCCTTTGTAGTCCATTTCACTAACTACTGAGCTATCGTTGCTCCCTAGCTATACAGGAGTGCGTCTTACTGATTCATGTTCATGTGTCCTCTGTGACTATGAAGGAATCAGAAATGCACGGGAGACAGGTAGGCAGCAACCAGCACTGTTTTATTGTGGATCTGTCTTTGAGGCAGTGTGGCTCAGAATGTGATGATACCTTGCCTAAGATCGTACGTGTATAACCGTAAGTCTGTGGAAATAGAGAAGTTGATCAAGACATCACTTCTTCCGTTGAACGAACGAGCGAGAGAGAGAGAGAGAGAGAGAGAGATAGAGAGACAGAGAGAGATAGAGAGCTGAGGATAGAAATAGTCAGGTAAATAGATATACACACAATAATGCAAACAGACTGACTGACAGTCAGGGGAGCAGAGGGAGAGAGCGAGAGAAAAGAATCAAGCAAGAATTCATAAAGAAATATAAATTATATGAGTTCCAAAGAATAGCCACGCAAATAATAAATGATTCTAAAAAGTTTCTTGAATATTGAATAATGCAACAACAACAAAAAAGTCTAATCTAATATATTGGAGCCTGCAAAAGAATGCCAAATATTAAGAAATCGTAAAAAAAAAGTGTATCCAATATAGCGGATCAATTACATATGTGAAAGTAATTCTATAAATGATTGCATTTTCTGAAGGAGTTTAATGCGACAGATACAACGAAACTAGAGGTGCCGAGTTCATGCGGGTTTAAGATAGTAGCAGAAATCTCTAATACCTCGATTCTAGCTTCCATTTCCTGACACTCCCCCACCTCCCGTCTCAATCCGTTCTATTCGATTACAACTCCATTAAAAGCTGTATTGACGGCCAACCGCAACTCTCGTTCAAAGACTGGAACAAATCTAAACATGTTCCAACTTGAGAGTTAGCTGTTGTTGTGCTGCCTGTGTGTGTGTGTGTGCTTTTTTTTCCCCCGTGCTTGTCAGTCAACATCGAGTCTAAAGAAAGAATTAGAGAACGTCTCAAATAGAAACCGGTGCGTTCTGAATATAAGAAATAAAGTGTAGCAGCTCCCTTCTGTTAAGTTAAGATGTTGACAGTTTTACTTCAAATACGACCTACAAATATAACACGAAACTTGTTATAAGAAGGCAAGGTCAGAAAGCTTTGCAGTTTATCATAATTTATTTAGTTAGGCCATTCCTCTCCGAAATAACACCTTTCCACGTTTCATTCATGTTTATCTCTGAAATAACACCTTTCCACGTTTCATTCATGTTTATCTCTGAAATAACACCTTTCCACGTTTCATTCATGTTTATCTCTGAAATAACGCCTTTCCACGTTTCATTCATGTTTATCTCTGAAATAACACCTTTCCACGTTTCATTCATGTTTATCTCTGAAATAACACCTTTCCACGTTTCATTCATGTTTATCTCTGAAATAACACCTTTCCACGTTTCATTCATGTTTATCTCTGAAATAACACCATTCCAGGTTTCATTCATTTTTATCTGCGAAATAACACCATTCTACGTTTCATTCATTTTTATCTGCGAAATAACACCATTCCACGTTTCATTCATTTTTATCTGCGAAATAACACCATTCCACGTTTCATTCATTTTTATCTGCGAAATAACACCTTTCCACGTTTTATTCGTTCATTTTCCTCTCAGAAATAACACCTTTCCACGTTTTATTCATTCATTTTCCTCTCCGAAATAATGCCTCTCCGCGTTTCATTCATTCATTTTCCTCTAAGAAATAACACCTTTCCACGTTTCATTCATTCATTTTCCTCTAAGAAATAACACCTTTCCACGTTTTATTCATTCATTTTCCTCTCCGAAATAATGCCTCTCCGCGTTTCATTCATTCATTTTCCTCTAAGAAATAACACCTTTCCACGTTTCATTCATTCATTTTCCTCTAAGAAATAACACCTTTCCACGTTTTATTCATTCATTTTCCTCTCGGGCCGAAGTCGGCACATAGGTCGGAAGTCAAGTTCGCTACGATTGACAATCTGCTGCTTGTTCTTGGTCATTTCTTAGTCCCATCATTGAGCTTTCCCTATCAATTGTTCTGCGTAGCGATTCTCTTGGAATATTTTGTTTTATTTTACCAGATGGTTTCCACATAAATGCCTGACGGGGAAGACTTTCTTCATTCATTTACCAGATGGTTTCCACATAAATGCCTGACGGGGAAGACTTTCTTCATTCATTCTCAGCACTTAGCCGATGTATTTCCAACGCTTTCTTATAAAACTCGACACGTATTCTTGTTTTGATTCGTTTCTTATCTGTTCATTTGAAATATATTCTTCCCAGCTTATGTTTGAGATCCTGCGAAGGCATTTAATTTCCTGTCTAAGAAGTCTTGGTGGATCTCCAACTTTCACATTCAAATTCTGAACACTGGTATCACACTGGAGTTGAAGAGTTTTATTCATTTACTGAGAAATTTCAATCTCCACATGTTTGTCAGTTTGTTGAAAGCACGTGATGCTAGTGCGATGCGTGTCATGATTTCTGATGTTATGTCTCCATTTCTGGACATTTTGCTGCTTAAGTTGGTAAAATATGTAACTTTATGTAAAATGTCATTGTTAATTATTATATCAGAGGCTTTGTGGTAGTATCCAGGACTTTTGATTTGGTTGTGTTGATCTGGAGGCCTATTTGACCTGCACTATTGTGGAGTCGTTCTATCTTTTCTTAAGCATCAGTGTGTGTAGAGCTCTAAAGTGCCAAATCGTCTGCAAAGTCAAGATCTTCTAAGAGGTTATTTGTTATCAGTTCACTTAATGCTTAATCTTACGTCATTACAATTGTGGATTTGACTTTCCGTTTCGGTAACAAGTGATGATTTACGGTAATTATATGTTGATTTCCACATCACCACAAATTAATTAGCTAGAAAACTGTTCCTCTATAAAGTACCAACTATTTATTTTACCATAATTTTGTGGTTGCTATCATACCATTCCTAAAAAAAATAATAAACTTTCCACTTTACCGACATTTACTTAGAAACAATTCCTCAAAAATCATCACATTTCTACAAAGCCATTTTCGATTTAGTAGACATCTTCTAAAAAAATCATGAACTTTCAATTCTAAGATTGTGCACAACCAACTATAGAATTATTAAGGCCGGCGGGCAGAAAATTAAACTTGAAAACGCGATCAACTAGCGTGACGTTATCAACTGTAGAAGCTATAAACAGCTGACTTCATTCTACCCACAACCAGCCCTGCTCGCAGAGTTGAAAACGTCACGCTCGTTGGTAGTTTTCCGGGAATTTCCTCACAGCCCGCGGGACGAATTACTTGGCTGTGGGTTGTGTGGCCATAAATGTGACCTCCATTTTTCCAGAATAGCCGGTACTGACTACATCAATACAAACATGAAAAGTACCCGATGACCCTACCTTTCATAAACCCAACTTCAAAGTAACTACTTGCACTCTTCTAGTGATTGTTTCCCCTTACAGCCTGACTCTCGTCAGATTTCGTGTCCCTCATTAATCACATTTTACGACCTGCCTGATGGGGTACCATAAACATCTATCTATTCTCTTGGAGACAAATAATAATAAATGAATATTATTAGCCTTAGTTTGGCTTTGCGTGGCAAGGCATTGTGCCAAGGAGTACGGGTTCGGACCTGCTTCCGACCATATATTGTTCTTTGTTTTTTTTGGTTTTTTTTTTTATCTGTTGTTGATTCTTTGTTATTTTTTCCGAGTGCTGTAAACATACCTCCCTCCTCCTATGATTCGCTATTTATTCTCTTACCTGAATCGCAATACTGCAGGATCCTACACATGGGAACTAAACTCCACTTTTCCCAGTCTCTATAATCATGAAGCATGCGCGCTTATTTGCTTCTCACACCGAATGATCTCGACTCTTCTGTACACATCCAGGTATAAATACTTAAACCCACAAGTGGATACTAAAATTGAAGGCGTAGACCTGGAGACAGTTCAGAGCTACAATACATTGGCAATACTATAACCAGTGATGGAAAATGTAAAACTGAAATAAACAGGATAATAGGAATGGCAAAAAGTAATATTAATGTCATGAAAAATATACTAACATCAAAACAAATAACACCATGGCTGAAACTAAAAATAACAAAATGTTATATCTTCTCAACATTGCTATATGGTGCAGAAACATGGACATTAGACAAGAAAACAGAACAGAGAATTGAAGCCTTTGAAATGTGGATATATCGAAGAATAGGTAGAATTGGATGGAAAGAAAAGAAAACAAACGATGAAGTATTAAAACAACTAAAAATTAAAAGAGAACTACTAAACACAATTCAAAAAAGACAAATGCGATTTTTGGGCCATGTTAAAGACACAACAGCCTACTAAAGGTAATCTTGGAGGGGAAAATACAAGGTAAAAGAGGCAGAGGCAGACGAAGACTAACATTGACGAGTAACATCAAAAGATGGACAAGTCAGCCTATGACAACCTGCACCATCAAAGCAAGAGACAGATCAGAATGGCGCTCCATGGTAGCCAAACTTCGTTGCGGAGATGGCACTGTTGATGGTGAATACTTACTTCTAGAAGTTGTTAATGATTGTTGTGACAGTTCGTTGCTGCCGGCGCTTTGGGCAAGCTGAACTTTCACGCCCTTTTTAATATATATTTTTTTTTTTTAATTTAGAAAATCCAGGATGGCGCTCCTAAACACAATACGCACCCTAGGCAACTGCCCGAGTTGCCGGTGCATTGAGCCGGCCCTGATTGCACCTGTGTATCTTTCGTCTTATTAAGGGCGCGAAATGGACGCAAGTTACGCAGTGTCGTTGTTTACAACTAACTGCGACATTTGCGCCCTTAGTTTAACCACTTCCAATTTCAGCACGGGCCATTTTTTTCTGTGTACGGCTTGCCTTACCTTTCGATCCTTTTTTTCTCATGATCAGTCTTGGCTGTCCTACTTCCTGAGACACCATGAGGTCCTTCTTCCTGAGACACCGTGAGGTCCTACTTCCAGAGACACCATGAGGTCCTACTTCCTGAGACACCATGAGGTCATACTTTTTGAGACACCGTGAGGTCCTACTTCCTGAAACACAGTGAAGGGGTCGGTTATAGCCTTGGACATCTTTGCTTCATCATCTTTGAAGCCAACAGTCAGCTATAAGTCGTTGAATGAGTGTAGTTCAGGTGTTTCGCAGCCCAACTTCCAGAAATCATCAGCTGTGTAAATTAATCGATGATTAATAGTTAACAGGTCATTATTAAAAACTCTCTGCAACGCGAAACAAGAAGATGCACACATGAATACTGGAACAATCTGTGCTCTGAAATACAGAAAGCCTCAGACAGGGGTGACTCAAAAACCATGCATGACAATATAAAAAAAAGCTCTTGGACCGAATATAACCAAATTAACCCGGATAAAATCCAAGTTTGGAGAACCTATTACTGACAAGGGACAACAAATGGAAAGATGGGTAGAACACTACTCCAACCTATACCATGATGACAGACCAGCAAGCACAGCTCTAGTACAGTCAATACCTAAATATCCTAAAATGTCTGAGCTGGACGTTGAGCCTACTATGAACGAACTTGTTGACGTCATAAATGCCCTCTCAACGAGGAAAAGCTGCAGGAAATGACAACATTCCCACAGAGATACTAAAGGAAAACTTAAACGTACTAATTCCACATCTATACAAACTGTTATTCAAATGCTGGAGACAAGGAGAAATACCCCATGATATGAGAAATGATAAGATCATAACACTATACAAAAACAAAGGAGACAGGGGTGATTGCAATAACTACAGAGGAATCTCTCACCTTAGCACAGCCGGCAAGGCTTTTGTAAGAATCATACTAAAACGCCTGCATAGACTTGCAGAACGTATTCTTCCCGAGTCTCAATGCGGCTTCAGAGCCGGGAGATCAACTATAGACATGATTTTCACACAGACAATTTCAATAAAAATGCCGGGAACAAAAAATGCCGCTCTATTTTGCCTTTGTGGATCTCACATAGGCTTTCGACTCAGTAAATAGAGAAGGGCTATACATGGTGTTAGAAAGCATAGGCTGCCCACCTAAATTACTTAAGCTAATTATGCTCTTTTATGAAAACATGAATGTTAAAATTCACTTTGATGGGAGTTCATCAGAGAGTTTTAAAATCAACAACGGAGTGAAACAGGGATGTGTCCTCGCACCCACCCTTTTTGGTATATTTTTTGCTGCCCTCCTAAATTATGCCTTCGAAAACGACTCAGGAGATATTTACATTCGCACAAGATCAGATGGCTCACTGTTCAACTTAGCACGTATAAGAGCAAAAACCAAAACAAATGTTGCCATACTTCATCATCATCATCGAGTGCCTTCTCCGCAACGAAGGTTGGCTACCATGGATCGCCATTCCACTCTGTTTCTTGCTTTGATGATGCAGGTTGTCATAGATTGACTTGTCCATCTTTTGATGTTACTCGTCCATGTTAGTCTTGGTCTGCCTCTGCCCCTTTTACCTTGTATTTTCCCTTCCAATATTACTTTTAGTAGGTTGTTGTGTCTTTTAACGTGTCCCAAAAATTGCATTTGTCTTGTCTTAATTGTATTTAGTAGTTCTCTTTTTATTTTTAGTTGTTTTAAAACTGCATCGCTTGTTTTCTTTTCTTTCCATCCAATTCTTCCTATTCTTCTATAAATCCAAATTTCAAAGGCTTCAATTTTCTGTTCTGTTTTCTTGTCTAATGTCCATGTTTCTGCACCATACGGGAATATTGAGAAGATGTAACATTTTGCTATTCTTAGCTTCAGCCCTACTGTTATTTGTTTTGTTGTTAATATATTTTTCATGGCATTAAAATTACTTTTTGCCATACCTATTCTTTTGTTTATTCCAATTTTAAATTTTCCATCATTCGTTATAGTATGCCCAATGTAGTTGTAGCTCTGAACTGTCTCCAGATGTATTCATTCAGCTGTAATATTTACTTGTAGGTCTTGAGAGTTTTCTTTGTTTATGATCATAGTTTTAGTCTTTTTGATATTTATATCAAGTCCATATTTTGTGCTTGTTATGTTTATCACACTAAGCAATTGTTGTAGGTCTTGTTGTTGTTGCCCTACTTAAAGAACTTTTATTTGCTGACGATGCAGTCCTAGTCGCTCATAGTAAAGCCACCCTTCAATCACTGATCAACAACCTGGACAAAGCATGCGACCTTTTTCACTGTCAATTAATGTCCTGAAAACAGTAATACTAAGTCAAGGCGATATCAAACCTCTATTAATCACTTTAAAAGATTGTCCATTAGAATCAGTTCAGAAATTCACATATCTTGGATCCACAAAATAATCAAACCACTTCTCCTGATGATGAAATAAACAGCCGAATTGGTAAGGCAGCTACGACTTTCGGCAAACTCACAGAAAGGGCCTGGAACAACGCGAAACTAACACTGAAGACTAAACTCTTAATATAATAAACGTGTGTGTTTAGCACGCTATCATATGGATCTGAAACCTGGACAACATACTCAAATCACGAAAAAGACTAAATGTCTTCCACATGCGGTGTCTCCGCAGAATAACGCACATCAAATGGCAGGACAAAATAACCAACTTAACTGTCCTGCAACGTGTTAAGTCCCCAACAATCATGTCGATGCTCAGATGTCGAAGACTAAGATGGCTGGGGCACGTCCAACGAATGGAAGAAAAACGCATCCCCAAACAAATACTATATGGTGAACTAATACACGGAAAAAGACAAATCGGCAGATCTAAACTACGATATAGAGATATCTGTAAATCATCTCTGAATGACTTCTCCATTTGTGGAAATGACTGGGAACATCTGGCAAGTGATCGCACATCAAGGAGAGCATGTATAAGGAATGGTATAACATCATTTAAAACTTAGAAGAGAAAAGACTCACGAAAAAGGATGAAAAACCCTGTGTACCAGTAGGCGTGACTTATTCATTCTGTGGCCGTGTGTGTTTGTCAAACATTAGCCACAATAGAAGCTGCTCGACAAAAAACAAAACCTAAAAAAAAAATACACAATAGCCTCCACTAGACCGTCTGACAAGACGGAAAGGACCATATATTCAAAACTAGACATAAATAAATATTGTCCAGGACCGGTAGTAAAGCTCGAACAAACTTTAAAGATAAAACAAAAAAGTGTATTGAGGAGCTAAACTAATAAGGAAACAAGACACAATATAACGTTTCAGTCAGGTACCTTCATCAGAAACAGGAGAACAGATAACAAATCGGCACGGCATGCTCCTTGTTCAATACGACGAATAACGGGCAAATGGACCGGAAGTGACATCATTCTTCAAATTATTAACGCCCGCCGTCCTTCAAATCAGCTTGTAGTTGTATCCACGGTGAGCTCTGTTTGGGTGAAATTAAAACTCTAATCTGCACATTAAGATGGCTATTGCACTTTTGCAAGAAGCATATATTATTCCCCCGACAAATACACCCGACAGACCCTCTTGAAAAATAAGATAAATGCCGTGAAATTATTATTTTTTTTTTATTTCGTTAACCATACATAGCATTTTACTAACGTCTTATATAGACAAATAAATGATCGATTTATTCATAGACGTGCAACTTGATCACTTCTAGACATGAGAGTTGTAACACATTTAAACAACTAGAAAAGGGAGAAAGGTATACAGAGACAACGCTGGGATAATGAAATAGCAGACGTCATGACAAGTACGGGGGGGGGGGGGGGGATGTCAAGGCGCCGTTCAGCTACGGAGTTGAAAGCTGTTAGCGAATCATAGCCGATGGTTTGCGTCAAGATCTGTGAACCAGAACTATCCAGATTCTACTCCACCTCTTCTTGCGCGGTGCCCCCTAGACACAAGCTAACCAGTCTAGTATGAATAAGTCAGTAGGGATCAAGAGGGATGAAAACCCGGTACTCAAAAACCTCCATATAGAAATCGGATGTGTTGGACCGAAATGCGCAAATGTCAGAGTTCCACTGCAACCCACAGCTCATACTGCCCACGGATAACGAAGGTATCTAACTATTCATTTAGTCGTCAGGTTTCACTCAAGCAAGCACAAGTACCATGCACTCAAAGCATTGACACGAACATTACCATTGTACTGGTCACTGAAAGGCAACAGGGGAAAGTAAAGAGATCAAACCTGTGTAATCGTTTATCTAATTCTAACATTGCGAAACTGTGTAACAGCGAAATGAAAATACATCATTAACTCTTTCCGTACGGTAGCTTTTTATTGATGCAGAGGAAGAGATTTCAGAGACACAATTGTTTATGGTTTCTCTCTCTCTCTCTCTCTCTCTCTCTCTCACTCTCTTTCTCTCTCTCTGCTATCAAAACTCAATCAGAGTAGGATTCCTAACTCTCTCATGAAGTCAGCTGTCTGTTTAAGTGAATCGATTGCCCCATATAGCTTCTCTTCCAGGGAGGTGGGTGTAGACCACATTGCTCTTCTCAAGACTGTGTACTGGGAGAAATCCTGTAGAACATGTTTTGTAGTCATATTGTCCAGTGGCATAGGCTGGTTGTACCTATTTTGAATTTGGTGAACATGTGATTTCTCATTCTATTATGGCCAGTGTGTAGTCGAAGTATGATGACTTGATCCCTCCTTGATAGTTGATGGTATCTGTCACTCTCGTTATGTTTTGAGTGTTCTCGTTTCCATTTTTCATGGAACTGACCTTTGAGGATGGATTTGGCTTCATCATAACTGAGTGGATGGTTCTCTTGTGGTAATCTCCCTCCCTCTTTAGCTAATTTGTCTGCGCGTTCGTTCCCGTGTATATTACAGTGTGATGGTATCCACTGAATGACTAATCGCTGGAAGTCATTGCATAGTTGGTGCAGGGTTGTTCTCAAGTCATCTAGTTTATTGTTTTGGGGGCTTTTTAGAGCTGATAGTACTGACAGTGCATCAGTCAGAATCACCAATTTATTGTGCATGTTAGTTTTGTGTTGAGTAGCCAGTGTTGCAGCATCTCTGATGGCCTCAGTTTCTGCTTTAAAGTTGTTTGAGAATTTCCCAGTAGCTATTGACTTGGTGATCTCGCCCTGATTGTTCAGCGTCAAGAACACACCTCCCCCTCCATTTCTGGTGGCATTTCTAGCAGAACCATCTGCGTATGTGTGGGACCAAGAATCCTGTGGGTAGGTATCGTGTATGTGTTTTCTGCTTCGTGTTTTCTTTCTGTGTCTGATTGGGAGCCTTTTTATTCATGATTCCTGTTATATTTTCCTTAAGTTCTGGTATTTTATGTTTCCCATGAGGAGACATATCAGATAAGCCCAAGGGTTTCGATATTGTTTTGGAAAGTACTGGGTCTCCAGTAGTTAGTTCATTGGCAATTGCAGCGAAGTTGCTCCTCTTTAGTCGTATAATTCCGGAACCAGTTATTCTTTGGTGCATGGGGTGGCTAAGGAGCCTTCTATATTTCTCCGCTTGTTGCAATACTTTAGTGACCCGTCTGTCATCTAAGGGTTGTAAACCTGTTACTGTTTCTAAATAGGTGTAGATTTCATATCACCAGTGATGATAAGGGCATCTTGGTTCTGTGTTCTGTTAATTTTGCTAAGGTGTGATTTGGAAGCCATAGCCCAGGCTGTGACTCCATACTCTAGAACTGGTCTGACTCTTCCTACGTATAGTCTTTTCAAAATATTGCTGTCTGCTCCCCAGTCCGTTCCTGCCAATTTCTTCATAATATTTGTTCGTTTTCTGGCTTTTTTCCTTGCTCTGTCTATCTGATTTTTCCAAGTCATTCTGCGATTCATGGTAACGCCAAGATATGTTGGGTTTTGGTCAATAGGGAGTGTATGGTCTTTTATCTTCAAGTTTGCAGAGAGTGTGTTTCTTGATAGGCTGAAAATTGTATATGTAGTTTTTTTTCGTTAATTGGTTAGAACCAGGTGTTCGTCCATTTTTCAAGCTCACCTAGGGCATCTTGCATCCTGGGTCCAGCCACCGACATACTTTCCTCGCGAGCCCATAACGCCAGATCATCTGCGTATATTGCTAAGTGTATTCTGGGTGGAATGTGCATTACGATGTCATTTATGAAAATTAAAAAGAGTGTTGGGGACAGGACTCCGCCTTGTGGGACACCTTGTTCGATAGAGACCTTCTTACCTAGTTGACCTTGAACTTGTACTCTGGCCGTTCTATCCTGAAGGTATTGAGAGACCCAATTGAATAAACGACCCTGGATGCCAAGTCTAAAAAGCTTGTTCTTTAAACCCTCTCGCCAAACCCTATCAAAAGCCTTCTCCATGTCGACCCATACTGCCAGTGTGTGTTTCTTTTCTTGTAGAGCATCCTCTATTTCCTGTGCAATGTAGGTGACCAGATCTTCGGTTGATCTGTGCTGACGGAAGCCACTTTGTTGTGGTACGATTTGTTGTTTTGTCTCCAAATGCCACATAAGTCTTCTTTTAACCAGCCTTTCCATGAGTTTACTCAGGCAGCTCAGTAGGCTAATTGGTCTATAGCTACTTGGGTCTAGTGGGTCTTTTCCACGCTTGAGGATGGGCACTATAATAACTTCTTTCCAGATTGCCGGCACATGACCTCTCTTCCAGCTAGCATTTATTATCTTTAGAAGCTGGCTCTTGGCTTTCTGTCCCAGATTTAGGAGCATTTCGTTGGAGATTCCATCTTTACCAGGGGAACTTTTGAACTTCAATCCTTTGAGGACAACATCTAATTCAGTTGGGGTAAAGATGGTCGTCTGATGCTCTTCTGGTGCTAAAGGCATGTGTTTTGCATCTTGGTTTTCCCGTCTTGCAGCTTTCTGTTTGTCTATTGGAATGTTAGTTGTTTTCGACGCTCAGAGCTTTCGCAATTTTCCATTGTTTATGACCATTTTTGTCTAGATTATTGCTCTTTTTTTTTGTCTATCCAGCTCTGTCTTGCTGATATCATGACCTCACGTCTGTATTTTGCAGACGCTGCTTTGTAGGCAATGTTGCTCTCTGTGCTGTGAGATGTTTCAGCTAGTTCCCTGGCAGAGTCCAGTTCCTCTTCTAGTCTTTGTATTTCCTTGCTCCAGTATGGCTTGTAGTTTGTTCTTGCTCCTCTAGGAATGGATTCTTTAGCAGCTCTCAGGATTCCATTTGTTAACCGCTCTATCATATTATTGACCATCTTTTCGTGTGTGTTGATAGGCGCAGTATATGCATCAGTGAGCCTTGCAAACTTTGCCCAATCTGCTCTCTTATAGTTCCAGCGGGGAAGAGGTATTTTCATCTCCTTTTTTTATGTTTTTAAGAACCAACCTACATATTTATATTTATCTAATATATAACATATTATAAATGAATTAGAATTGAACAAGGAATTAGATCTCACCAATACCAAGATGATACATGACATGTAAAAAGAATATAGTTTGATGACGGTTCACACTAATCAAATTGAGAGTGACGCACTACGCGGCGAAAGGTACGCGGCCAAAATCGGCATGGCGCACAGTGCGGCGAAACGGAACAAGATCAACCTATTGATGTTCTCAGTCAAGACCAAAGAAAACAACACGGGCTATTACTTCCTGGTCCAATTAACACCCAAGCCTTCATCAAACACGCCTTTCCTCTTCTGTCAGATTAATTTAAGAAACTAGTCGTTGAAATCGACTGTGCTCAGCAAGTCATTCGGATTTTCTCTTGTCTCGTATTTGAGACGTGATAACGTTAAAAAAAGAAAGACATTACCATTGTAGGTTGGTGTCCATTAACTTTTTCATTCCGGACGAACGTTTATGGCGGATCAAAGCCTCTATAGTCCTTGGTTATTATGTACGTTTAACGGATGTTGTGTAACACTCTCATCATCACCACCACCATCATCATTGAGTGCTGTCTCCGCACCGAAGGTTGGCTACCATAGAACGCTATTCCTCTGTCTCTTGCTTTGATGGTGCAGGTTGTAATAATAGGCTGACTTGTCCATCTTTTGATGTTACTCGCCCATGCTAGTATTCGTCTGCCCCTGCCTCTTTTACCTTATATTTTCCCTTCCATGATTACTTTTAGTAAGAAGCTGTGCCTTTTAACATGTCCCCAAAATCTCATTAGTCTTGTTTGAATTGTATTTCATAGATTTCTTTTCATCTTTAGATCTTTTAAGACTTCATTATTTTTCTTTTCTTTCCATCCAATTCTTAACATTTTTCTATATTTCGCATTTCAAAAGCTTCAATTTTCTGTTCTGTTTCTTGTGTAATGTCCATGTTTCTGCACCATACATTAATGTTGCGAAGAAATAACATTTTACTATTCTTAGCTTTAACCATGGTGTTATTTGTCTTGATATTAGTACACTTTTCATGACATTAAAATTACTTTTTGCCACACCTATTCTTGTGTTTATTTCAGTTGTACATTTTCCATCACAGGTTTATAGTATGTCCCAGGTAGTTGTAGCTCTGAACTGTCTCCAGGTCTATGCCTTCGACTTTGATATCCACTTTTAGATCTTGCGTTTCTCACAATAAATTGACGAATACTATGATACATTTTAATTTTTGTATTAGCAACATTAGAAATATTTTTCTCCACAAAATCTGATAGCACGCGTTAATCATTCTTCTTTCTTCTACCTTTCAGCTCCCTGTGGAGCATAGGTCTTCAACAAACGCTTTCCAAGCCGTTCTGTTTCTTGCCATTCTTTTAAGATCATTCCATGTCTTCCCCATCATAGAGAGCCTTTATCTTTCCTGGATGGCGGATTTACTTTTATTCTTTTCTTTGACTTGTCCATGTTTGTGAAGTCTTTTTTGGCTTATTTTTTTTTACAGAACGGGATAGCCAGTCCCATGCCCAACCCTCCTTAGTTGCCTGTTACGAACAGGCCTGGCAGGGAACAGCGCCACTATTCTACTTCCCTTTAGGGCCCCGGCAGCGCAAGGGGGGCACGTTAATCATAGGACAACAATATTGTATTAACAGCCAGAAAAATGGCGGGTAAGCACCTCCCTCAAAAGTTGCAATTCAGTGTTGTCAAGTTCAAACCAGTTCTGTGCTACCAGACAGTTGTAACCTTGATATGACATTGTCATGTACATAAGTACAATGACGCCGCTGTTGTTCCTGCCTGGCTCAGTTATTATGAGTTATCATGTTTTATGACATTTATTAAATCGCTTACATTAATGTAGACATTTTTTAAAAAAAGTAAAGTACCCCCGTCACGCCTAGTGGCGTATAGGGAATATGGTGTTAGTGACCATAAATTTTACAGCCCTTCGGCACATGATTTTTGGGGTAATATGGTCGGTATTACGCCCGTGCCGCTTTACTTTCCCAGAGAAAAATCCGGTACCCATTAAAGGCTGGGTGAACCGGAAGCCGTCAATTGGGATCGAACCCTACCGCTTGTCCTTTGAGGTCCAGTTCACTAACCACTGAGCTATCGCGGCTCCCTAATGTAGACATTACCGACATTTTAAGTGTGTCGGCGCTACCATCTTGTATGTTGTTTGCATGATACCAGCTCTGCATACATTGTTGGCGCCACCAAGCTTTGTTTACCCAAGACACTACTTGCTCTTTTATGCTGTGATGACCCTTTCGTTAATGGATGCTTGCGTCGAATAAGACGATTGGAGACGGCAGGACAAAATTACTAACTTAGAACTCTGGGGAAAGTACCAGACAAATTATCAGTGGACACAGAGTTAAGAGAATGATGATGACGCTGGATAGGACACATACTGCGAAAGCCAACTGAGAGTATTACATGACAAACCATTGTTGATATTCCCAAGGGAGGAGACAAAAAAAGGAGGCAAAAATATACTTGGAGAAGACAGGTGGAAGCAGAGATGAAGAGGATGGGGAAGACATGGGGAGAGAATAGCAAGAAACAAGACACTTGGAAAGTGTTTGTTGAAGAGATATATGATCCATAGGAAGTTGAATGGAAGACAAAGAAAAAGCTGCGAACTCATATAATTTTAGTGCTGTCAACTTTGTATCTAGTGTTGCCGCTACCGAGTCTGTATGTACTCAAGACGCCACCAAATCTGTATCTATTGTTGACGCTACCAAGCCTTTATATACTCAAGACGCCAACAAGTCTTTATCTAGTGCTGACGCTACCAAGCCGTTATGTACTCAAGACGCCACCAAATCGTTATCGAGTGTTGACGTTACCAAGTCGTTATATACTCAAGACGCCACCAAATTTTCATCTAGGGCTGACGCTACCAAGTCTTTATGTACTCACAGCGCCACTAGCTCTTTATCTAATGTTGATGTCACCAGCTCTTTGTGTACCCACGGCGCCACCAAATCGTTATCTATTGTTGACGCTACCAAGTCTTAATCTAGTGTTAACGTTACCAAGTCTTTATGTACTCACGGCGCCACCAAATCTGTATTTAGTGATGACGCACCAAGTCTTTATGTACTCACAGCGCCACCAAATCTTTATCTAGTGTTGACACTACCAAGTCTTTATCTCGTCATTACGCTACCAAGTCTTTATGTACTCAAGACGCCACCAAATCTTATATCTATTGTTGACGCCTCCAAGCATTTATGCACTCAAGACGCCACTAAATCTTTATCTAGTGTTGACGATACCAAGTCTTTATGTACTCAAGACGCCACCAAATCTTATATCTATTGTTGACACCTCCAAGCATTTATGCACTCAAGACGCCACTAAATCTTTATCTAGTGTTGACGCTACCAAGTCTTTATGTACTCAAGACGCCACCAAATCTTATATCTATTGTTGACGCCTCCAAGCATTTATGCACTCAAGACGCCACTAAATCTTTATCTAGTGTTGACGATACCAAGTCTTTATGTACTCAAGACGCCACCAAATCTTATTTCTATTGTTGACGCCTCCAAGCATTTATGCACTCAAGACGCCACTAAATCTTTATCTAGTGTTGACGCTACCAAGTCTTTATGTACTCAAGACGCCACCAAATCTTCATCTAGTGCTGACGCTACCAAGTCTTTATGTACTCAAGACGCCACAAAATCTTTATCTAGTGTTGACGCTACCAAATCTTTATGTACTCAAGACGCCACCAAATCTTTATCTAGTGTTGACGCTACCAAATCTTTATGTACTCAAGACGCCACTAAATCTTCATCTAGTGTTGACGCTACCAAATCTTTATGTACTCAAGATGCCACCAAATCTTTATCTAGTGTTGACGCTACCAAATCTTTATGTACTCAAGACGCCACCAAATCTTTATCTAGTGTTGACGCAACGAAGTCTTTATGTACCCAAGACGCCACCAAATCATTATCTAGTGTTGACGCCTCCAAGCATTTATGTACTCAAGACGCCACCAAATCATTATCTAGTGTTGACGCCTCCAAGCATTTATGTACTCAAGGCGCCACCAAATCATTATCTAGTGTTGACGCCTCCAAACATTTATGTACTCAAGACGCCACCAAATCTTTATCTAGTGTTGACGCCTCCAAGCATTTATGAACCCACGACACCACCAACTCATTATCAAGTGGTGACGCAATAAAATAACGCCGCCGGGTCTTTGTGTGCTGTTGACGCTATCAACTCATACACTATTATTAACTTCTATAAATTGTCATTCATGTTTTTGAGAATACTGCCACAGCAATTTCCCATTGCATGACGTTTTTTTTACGGTAGAAATTTGAGTAATAAAAAATGTGTATAAAGTAACGTACAGACACCTAATGATGTATAAGGAATAGTTTAAATAATACACATAGAAAAGCTCGGACTAACATCAAGAAAAACATACTTAACTTGTTAAATGCATACGAGGAGTCTTACAATAATTATAACGATATGCAAAAACAACAACAAATAAATTACATTCCAGGACGTCAACACACAGGACGTGAATGAGTTTGTCTGTCTGAGCTCGACAATGATTGTAGATAGAAACGCTGAGGCAGAAATCAAAACTAGACGGTCAAAGAAGCCAGTCAAAGCATTAAACTCACTTGGGAACATCTAGAAGACACTCGATATTAAAACTCAACAATGGAGAGTACTAGAAGACAACACTTTGAGCAAAGGAGATTGGCGACGCCTGTGCTAGCTGGAGTAATAATGATAAGAAAAGTTGTAAAACTTATATCGTTCCTGCAATAATATTTCTCTTCCTCTTTCATCATACTGGAGCTTATACTGCGAGGTGTTGCAGACAGGAGAGGTGCTGGGACATCGCAAGCAGCTTCAAGTTGTTATCAACGCCATGAATTTATTTAGTGATACCGTGTAACGTGTCTGCGTCCTTTCGCTTTGTACCCTGATAATTCGTGTAGGTCGAGCTGCAGTTTGGTTGGATGTGGTCATATGTCCAAACCATTTAATGTTCGATATAGTCTTTTATAGTCTCTACAGTTTTTTCGAAAATTTAATTATTTTATTTTATTTATTTATTTATTTATTTATTTATTTATTTTTTGTTTGCCTTACCCTCTTAGTTTTAGCATTTCTTATGCATCTCTTTCGCGTGATATGATTTTTGTTTATGGTTGTATCTTTAAAGACAGGTTTATGTCTGACATTGATAGCATAATGTAGGCTCAAACAGTGTATGTATCTATATCCTTTGATTGCATGATAACATATTCATGCTTCAGGAACAACGCTGTTTGATGGTTAGTGCTGCATAATTAATCATTAATCATTGATGATATTTTATCATATACTTTTTATCGAATTACTTTTATATAGTTTTTATTAGGTTTCATATTTTCAACATATTGTGTCATATGCCTTATGTTGTTGAAATCAAACAATTCAGTATCCATCTTTCTTGTGAGCATGTGACTACATTATATGGTCTTTCTTACCACTTTAACATTTCCTCCAAATTATATTCAACGAGTTATCCTAAATCCTTTCTTATGGTTGTGGATATTGTTCAGCAGGTGTGTTAAACTGAGGACATAGACCCCGGGAAGAATGAGTGCGGGTGCCGTTTAAGTACAGTACGATCTTCGTGTCGTCATTACACTGAACAGGGAATGTAAATGTGCTCCTTGAGGTGCATGCACTGATTTTCAAGAGCTCTTCTGAGAGTGACGTAGTCATTTGCACAAATGGGTCTGTTCTTCTACACGTGTGGAGCTCGTGGGATTTCACGGCTCATGGGTGACGTAGAACTGTGAAGAAAGACAGTGGTGCTTCCACATTGATTACATGTAGTCTTATTGTGGAAATTATGGTTACCACTAAAGCCTGGCTTGAGACACAGAGGGGAGCCGTGATAGCTCAGTGGTTAGTGAACTGGACTACAAAAGACAAGAGGTAGGGTTCGATTCCAACCGACGGCCTCCGGGTTCACCCAGCCTTAAATGGGTACCGGATTTTTTTCTGGGAAAGTAGAGCGGCACTGGCGTAATACCGACCACATTACCTCAAAAATCATGTGCTGAAGGTCTGTAAAATTGGTGGTCACTAACACCATATTCCCTTTACACCATTTGGCGTAACGGAGCTCTTTACTTTTTTTTAACTTTGAGACACAGACTTGTACACAATGTTTCTTCAGTAACTCAATGAGTTTGTTAGAAAGACTGCTGCTGGCTAGGCTCGACGGTAGTGGCTAGAGACTCTGAGAATTCTGTTCTAATAAAAGTGTCTGTTTCATTTTCGTGCCAGTGCACACAGGTGTAAGAGGCAATGAACGTGCTAACAGACTTGCCAGTTTGGCTGATGTTGAGTGTGGAAGGACAATGGATCGCGTTAACAAAAAATGAGTCTGAATCCGCAACTTTGAAGACTGTACGAATTCATGTTAGGGTGGGTAGAATGCCAGACGCGAGCACTAGGCAGAAATCAAATGAAGTCTTATTAACCAACACAACACCAATGTCGTTAGTCGCTCCACGTTGAGGGATGTACTACTAAAGGGAGCTGAGCACTTACGGACTTATCCGATGTACAAATGAGGATGACCTGTCAACTAAACTGAACTGAACTGAACTGAAAGTAAAGTAAAGTAAAAGTAAAAGTAAAGGTAAAGGTAAACTAAACTAAACTAAACTAAACTAAACTAAACTAAACTAAACTAAACTAAACTAAACTAAACTAAACTAAACTAAACTAAACTAAACTAAACTAAACTAAACTAAACTAAACTAAACTAAACTAAACTAAACTAAACTAAACTAAACTCTTACAATCGATCTCATTTAGATGTCACGAAGCCTTCCAAGTTTCTCTTTCTGGGAACACATTCAATTAATTTTACTCTTTGTGAAGCATAGATCTTCATAAAACTCTTTCAACTCCATGTGAAGCATAGATCTTCATAAAACTCTTTCAACTCCATGTGAAGCATAGATCTTCATAAAACTCTTTCAACTCCATGTGAAGCATAGATCTTCATTAAACTCTCAACTCCATGTGAAGCATAGATCTTCATAAAACTCTTTCAACTCCATGTGAAGCATAGATCTTCATAAAACACTTTCAACTCTCTGTGAAGCATAGATTTTCATCAAACACTTTCGACTCCCTGTGAAGCATATGTCTTTATCAACCACTTTCCAAGCCGTTCTGTTTCTTGCTATGTTTTTAAGATCATCCCTTGTCTTCCCCACCACCTTCATCTCTACTTCTCCCTTTCTTCTCCAAGAATATTTTGGCCATCATTGTCTCTTCCATCTAGAGACGTTACATTTAACATTAGTTACCACAGTCAAGATCTTCCACTTCTCAAAACACAACAAAGATATGTAGAATCCCTACTCCTATTCAAAAATAGAAATAATTCATTTTTCTCCCTTTTAATTAAAAATCCAATGGGATTTCTCCCTCGTAATCCAAGCGGATTCCAGAGCTAGCGCTAACATAGCGTCAACTTTAAAAAGCCATTTCAGCGAAAAGAGTTGACTTAAAATGTAAAATGGTTCACTATCATGTTCATGTAATTTACTCTCTGATAACAGAATAGTGATAACCGAAACAGTTCAATTATTCGCATTCATGTGTACGGGATCAGGTCACGAGCATTGTTATTTGAATAGGTCTATGATAGAAGATAACTCCGGGTTTATGGCACATGGCGTACAGTGCTTTCCCCTTGTGTTTTGTCGAAAAGCTATGAACTTTAACCTGAGAGCAAGCTTCATGTTGCATACGCTGATAGTTTGACGTTGCCAGCTTGTGTTGAAATATTTATTACAAAAACAGTAACGATTGGTTATCAGCCACACTGTCATGTGAATCTGCCGCATCGAAAACTGACAGCAACAACAAAAGTTTCACTTCGGTTTTGACAGCTACCTCAATTCGACAAGTCAAGTTTACATCCAAATTATATATATATATATATATATATATCAGTAAAAGTAAAGAGCCTGCGTCACGCCAAGCTGCGTATAGGGAATATGGTGTTAGTGAACATACATTTTACAGACATTCAGCACATGATTTTTGGGGTAATGTGGTCGGTATTACGCCCGTGCCGCTTTATTTTCCCAGAAAAAATCCGGTACCCATTTAAGGCTGAGTGAACCCGGAAGCCGTCGATTGGAATCGAACCCTACCTATTTTGTCCTTTGTAGTCCAGTTCACTAACCACTGAGCTATGGCGGCTCCTATATATCTTCTTCTTCTTATTTCCTTCCTCATCTGCCTTTCAGCGTCGAGGGGAGATATAATTTGTGGTCTTTTACTCTTCTGTTCGCCTCTGCTGCTGTTATGTTTCCTAGTGCTTCTAATATTCCATCGACCCATCTTTGTCGTGGTCGACCCTTGGGTCTGGTGTTCTCACAACGTTTGTTGAAGGCTCGTTGTGTTGTGTTTTGTTCTTTCTGCCTTGTCACGTGGCCACACCATTTTATCTGTTGTTTCCTTATATATTCTATGGCGGGGGCTATTCCTAGCTTTTTTCTCAGTTCTTCATTTCTGATCTTATCTCTCATGACTGTTTCCTGTCATTCGTCTAACACATTTCATCTCTGTAGAGGTTATTTTTTTTTATTGTTCTTGCATCTAGTGTCCAGGTCTGGCATTGGTAGCACAACGTTGGGATGAAGACTGTATTGTATAGTGCTCGTTTTGCCTCCAGAGTTATTTCTTTGTTGGACAATAGTGGTGATAATTGTCCAATGATTTGACAAGCTTTGTTGCATCATGATTCTATCTCTGCTGTTTAGAATTATCGTTTGTCATTAGACTTCCTAGGTATTTTAATTCCTCTACTTGTTTTAGTTGTTTATATATGTATGTATGTATATATATATATATATATATATATATATATATATATATATATATATATATATATATATCCTTCAATAGCATCGTCCTACTGGCAAAGGCAATCGTGTCTCTCCAAGACATGTTTTGCCTCCACATAAGTTTATCGATCCTACCGCTGACTTCATACCAAGCCACTATTGTTTGCTGTACTTTTCCCTTGTTCCTAGGCCCCCTTCCCCTTCATTTTATTAAACCGTTAAACAACGTTCCAACCGCTTTCTTCAACTGTCATGGAAGTCAATAAAAAAATCATTGTTTTCTCTTGATGTTGATAGGTGTTCTTTTTTGTTTGTTTCATAACATTTTCTTTACCATTTTCGGCAACCATTGTATTTTCAATATTTCTCTGCAAAACCACATTTATTTGGCCTCTAAACATTTTCTTGTGTATTGTCCTATTGTCCAGGATTCACTTCCTTATGGCAGTCCTCTCTCTCTCTCTCTCTCTCTCCTTCTCTCTCTAACAGACACACACCACCCTTAGCGGGCCCCCGCCTCTTTATTCTGCCCCTTTGACAAATTGTTCTTCCTCTCGATGTGTCTCAACAAGTACTGAGTGTAAATAATTCTAATCCATGTATTATTATTATTTTGTAATAGCATATTAATGTTTGCTAGCATAAAGGGATGATATAAAGGTTAACGGAAACTACATAAAACAGATTCTTAACACGAGGTGTTAAGTCCAAAAGTACAAACGCACTGGCTTTTCAACATTTCTAATGTAGGCCCAGCATATATTTGAGTGTCATGACGCGACACGTACCGGATGTGAGAGTCAAGTGGCGTAACTAGTCAGCAGTTTGTAGATCACTCTTGGCGAAATACCAACGATCGACAGTGGCTCTCAACAGATTACAAAAGGTGAAATACAAACAGAGAAAGCACTCTGCAGATTTGCTAAATGCTAGCGCTACGCTTCTTAAGAGGCAATTCGGAATTCTTCGTGGCAGTTTTCAGCACGGCTGCTATATCTATAATAATCGGTAAGGCACATCCAGCTTCCAACGTTTGATTGACTAAAGAAGGATGCATAATCACATCATAACCATCTACATGCTTTCTTTCACAAAACACAAAACTGTGGACCGAGACGACTCTCTTTAAATACCATATAGAAAACGATTAATTTCTAAAAATAGACATAATCGCCGTTTATACCAAAAGGCATCGACAGAAGACGTTTTGTTCCATCCAGTTTTGTTCCATCCAGTTTTGTTCCATCCAGTTTTGTTCCATCCAGTTTTGTTCCATCCAGTTTTGTTCCATCCAGTTTTGTTCCATCCAGTTTTGTTCCATCCAGTTTATAACAGGAAAAAAATCGGAAGACTTTCAGAGACACCGATAAGAGAAGCAAAGTTGACATACATAGACTCGTTTGATAATATGGAACATCTCGCCCAGAAAAAGATGGGTTGCGGAAAGCACTACGAGTGGTATGTAATGTATATCGGCGCTGGAAGGATGAAGGTAAAGAGGTTTACCAACATTGAACGTGCATTTCATAATTAGAACTTATATGTTGAAGAATAATCGTGGCGGATCACTCTCTCTCTGTTGATGAACATCTTTAACAGTTATGGAAAAATGAGAACAACTGTTGGCCCTTGCAATTTGGACGCAATGTCTGTGCTAATTGTTCTACATGACCTACAAGTGCAGCGTTCTCCCCAAGTACACGATGTATAGGGAACAGGCATAATTGCAGTGCTGCTGCGGTAAAGCTGGTAGCAAGGAGCCAGTAGCGGTGCGTGACACACACTCCAAGGTATGGTGACAGCTTTATAAAAAAGGAGCACAACAAAATACTGACGTTTCGGCCAGCGGCCTTCTACAGAAGACGGGGACAACGACAACAAACGGTGAGATACACACACCTATAGCTACATGTCGGATGATGAAGTTAGGGAGAGGTGGACTGAGAGATGAGAGATAGTACAATGAAACGAAAAAGAGATGTGTCGCATGCTAGAGGCTAGGTGAAGTGTAGAGATGTGAAATCGTAAGTAAATAGATATAATGTGGAACTGAAAACTAAAAAATGTAGAATAAAAAGTATAAAATTTATAAAGTATATTATATATATATATATATGACTTATCTGGAGAGACTTGAGATACCAATCGGATGTGTCTGTCAAAACTTGTCCGCTTTAGTAGTGGTAGTGACAGTAGGATACTTGCGCTTTAGTAGTGGTAGTGACAGTAGGATACTTGCACTTTAGTAGTGGTAGTGACAGTAGGATAATTGCACTTTAGTAGTGGTAGTGACAGTAGGATAATTGCACTTTAGTATTGGTAGGGACAGTAGGATAATTGCACTTTAGTAGTGGTAGTGACAGTAGGATACTTGCACTTTAGTAGTGGTAGTGACAGTAAGATACTTGCATTTTAGTAGTGGTAGTGACAGTAGGATACTTGCGCTTTAGTAATGGTAGTGACAGTATGAAAATTGCGCTTTAGTAATGGTAGTGACAGTAGGATACTTGCACTTTAGTAGTGGTAGTGACAGTAGGATACTTGCACTTTAGTAGTGGTAGTGACAATAGGATACTTCAGCTTTAGTAGTGGTAGTGACAGTAGGATACTTCCGCTTTAATAGTGGTAGTGATAGTAGGATACTTCCGCTTTAATAGTGGTAGTGACAGTCGGATACTTCCGCTTTAGTAGTGGTAGTGACAGTAGGATACTTCCGCTATAATAGTGGTAGTGACAGTAGGATACTTCCGCTTTATAATGGTAGTGACAGTATGATACTTGCGCTTTAGTAATGGTAGTGACAGTAGAATACTTTCTCTTTAGTAGTGCTAGTGACAGTAGGATACTTCCGCTTTAGTACTGGTAATGACAGTAGGATACTTCCGCTTTAGTACTGGTAATGACAGTAGGATACTTCCGCTTTAGTAGTAGTAGTGACAGTAGGATACTTCCGCTTTAGTAGTGGTTGTGACAGTAGGATACTTCCGCTTTAGTAGTGGTAGTGATAGTAGGATACTTGCACTTAGTAGTGGTAGTGACAGTAGGATACTTGCACTTTAGTAATGGTAGTGATATTAGGATACTTGCACTTTAGTAATGGCAGTGACAGTAGGATACTTCCGCTTTAATATTGGTAGTGATAGTAGGATACTTCCGCTTTAATAGTGGCAGTGAAAGTAGGATACTTCTGCTTTAATAGTGGTAGTGATAGTAGGATACTTCCGCTTTTAGTAGTAGTAGTGACAGTAGGATACTTCCGCTTTAATAGTGGTAATGATAGTAGGATACTTCCGCTTTAGTAGTGGTAGTGACAGTAGGATACTTCCGCTTTAGTAGTAGTAGTGACAGTAGGATACTTCCGCTTTAATAGTGGTAGTGATAGTAGGATACTTCCGCTTTAGTAGTAGTAGTGACAGTAGGATACTTCCGCTTTAATAGTGGTAGTGATAGTAGGATACTTGCACTTTAGTAGTGGTAGTGACAATAGGATACTTCCGCTTTAGTAGTGGTAGTGACAGTAGGATACTTCCGCTTTAGTAGTAGTAGTGACAGTAGGATACTTCCGCTTTAATAGTGGTAGTGATAGTAGGATACTTCCGCTTTAGTAGTAGTAGTGACAGTAGGATACTTCCGCTTTAATAGTGGTAGTGATAGTAGGATACTTGCACTTTAGTAGTGGTAGTGACAATAGGATACTTCAGCTTTAGTAGTGGTAGTGACAGTAGGATACTTCCGCTTTAATAGTGGTAGTGGTAGTAGGATACTTCCGCTTTAATAGTGGTAGTGACAGTCGGATACTTCCGCTTTAGTAGTGGTAGTGACAGTAGGATACTTCCGCTTTATAATGGTAGTGACAGTATGATACTTGCGCTTTAGTAATGGTAGTGACAGTTAGATACTTTCTCTTTAGTAGTGTTAGTGACAGTAGGATACTTCCGCTTTAGTATTGCTAGTGATAGTAGGATACTTCCGCTTTAGTAGTGGTGAAAGTAGGATACTTCCGCTTTAGTAGTAGTAGTGACAATAGGATACTTCCGCTTTAATAGTGGTAGTGATAGTAGAATACTTCCGCTTTAGTAGTAGTAGTGACAATAGGATACTTCCGCTTTAATAGTGGTAGTGATAGTAGAATACTTCCGCTTTAGTAGTAGTAGTGACAGTAGGATACTTCCGCTTTAGTAGTAGTAGTGACAGTAGGATACTTCCGCTTTAATAGTGGTAGTGATAGTAGGATACTTCCGCTTTAGTAGTAGTAGTGACAGTAGGATACTTCCGCTTTAATAGTGGTAGTGACAGTCGGATACTTCCGCTTTAGTAGTGGTAGTGACAGTAGGATACTTCCGCTATAATAGTGGTAGTGACAGTAGGATACTTCCACTTTAGTAGTGGTAGTGACAGTAGGATACTTCCGCTTTATAATGGTAGTGACAGTATAATACTTGCGCTTTAGTAATGGTAGTGACAGTTGGATACTTTCTCTTTAGTAGTGTTAGTGACAGTAGGATACTTCCGCTTTAGTATTGGTAATGACAGTAGGATACTTCCGCTTTAGTAGTAGTAGTGACAGTAGGATACTTCCACTTTAGTAGTGGTTGTGACAGTAGGATACTTCCGCTTTAGTAGTGCTAGTGATAGTAGGATACTTCCGCTTTAGTAGTGGTGAAAGTAGGATACTTCCGCTTTAGTAGTAGTAGTGACAGTAGGATACTTCCGCTTTAATAGTGGTAGTGATAGTAGGATACTTCCGCTTTAGTAGTAGTAGTGACAATAGGATACTTCCGCTTTAATAGTGGTAGTGATAGTAGAATACTTCCGCTTTAGTAGTAGTAGTGACAGTAGGATACTTCCGCTTTAGTAGTAGTAGTGACAGTAGGATACTTCCGCTTTAATAGTGGTAGTGATAGTAGGATACTTCCGCTTTAGTAGTAGTAGAGACAGTAGGATACTTCCGCTTTAGTAGTAGTAGTGACAGTAGGATACTTCCGCTTTAATAGTGGTAGTGACAGTAGGATACTTCCACTTTAATAGTGGTAGTGATAGTAGGATACTTGCACTTTAGTAGTGGTAGTGACAATAGGATACTTGCACTTTAGTAGTGGTAGTGACAATAGGATACTTCAGCTTTAGTAGTGGTAGTGACAGTAGGATACTTCCGCTTTAATAGTGGTATTGATAGTAGGATACTTCCGCTTTAATAGTGGTTGTGACAGTCGGATACTTCCGCTTTAGTAGTGGTAGTGACAGTAGGATACTTCCGCTATAATAGCGGTAGTGAAAGTAGGATACTTCTACTTTAGTAGTGGTTAGTGACAGTAGGATACTTCAGCTTTATAATGGTAGTGACAGTAGGATACTTTCACTTTAGTAGTGTTAGTGACAGTAGGATACTTGCGCTTTAGTACTGGTAATGACAGTAGGATACTTCCGCTTTAGTAGTGGTAGTGACAGTAGGATACTTCCACTTTAGTAGTGGTTGTGACAGTAGGATACTTCCGCTTTAGTAGTGCTAGTGATAGTAGGATACTTCCGCTTTAGTAGTGGTAGTGACAGTAGGATACCTCCGCTTTAGTAGTGCTAGTGATAGTAGGATACTTCCGCTTTAGTAGTGCTAGTGATAGTAGGATACTTCCGCTTTAGTAGTGCTAGTGATAGTAGGATACTTCCGCTTTAGTACTGGTAGTGACAGTAGGATACTTCCGCTTTAGTACTGGTAATGACAGTAGGATACTTCCGCTTTAGTATTGGTAGTGACAGTAGGATACTTCCGCTTTAGTAGTAGTAGTGACAGTAGGATACTTCCGCTTTAATAGTAGTAGTGATAGTAGGATACTTCCGTTTTAGTAGTGGTAGTGACAGTATGATACTTCCGTTTTAGTAGTGGTAGTGACAGTAGGATACTTCCGTTTTAGTAGTGGTAGTGACAGTAGGATACTTCCGCTTTAGTAGTGGTAGTGACAGTAGGATACTTCCGCTTTAGTAGTGGTAGTGACAGTAGGATACTTCCGCTTTAGTAGTTGTAGTGGCAATAGGAAACTTTCGCTTTAGTACTGGTAGTGACAGTAGGATACTTCCGCTTTAGTAGTGGTAGTGACAGTAGGATACTTCCGCTTTAGTAGTGGTAGTGACAGTAGGATACTTCCGCTTTAGTAGTGGTAGTGACAGTAGGATACTTCCGCTTTAGTAGTGGTAGTGATAGTAGGATACTTTTGCTTCAGTAGTCGTAGTGATAGTAGGATACTTCCGCTTTAATAGTAGTAGTGACAGTAGGATACTTCCGCTTTAATAGTAGTAGTGACAGTAGGATACTTCCGCTTTAATAGTGGTAGTGATAGTAGGATACCTCCGCTTTAGTAGTAGTAGTGATAGTAGGATACCTCCACTTTGGTAGTGGTAGTGATAGTAGGATATTTCCGCTTTAGTAGTGGTGAAAGTAGGATACTTCCGCTTTAGTAGTAGTAGTGACAGTAGGATACTTCCGCTTTAATAGTGGTAGTGATAGTAGGATACTTCCGCTTTAGTAGTAGTAGTGACAATAGGATACTTCCGCTTTAATAGTGGTAGTGATAGTAGAATACTTCCGCTTTAGTAGTAGTAGTGACAGTAGGATACTTCCGCTTTAGTAGTAGTAGTGACAGTAGGATACTTCCGCTTTAATAGTGGTAGTGATAGTAGGATACTTCCGCTTTAGTAGTAGTAGTGACAGTAGGATACTTCCGCTTTAGTAGTAGTAGTGACAGTAGGATACTTCCGCTTTAATAGTGGTAGTGACAGTAGGATACTTCCACTTTAATAGTGGTAGTGATAGTAGGATACTTGCACTTTAGTAGTGGTAGTGACAATAGGATACTTGCACTTTAGTAGTGGTAGTGACAATAGGATACTTCAGCTTTAGTAGTGGTAGTGACAGTAGGATACTTCCGCTTTAATAGTGGTAGTGATAGTAGGATACTTCCGCTTTAATAGTGGTAGTGACAGTCGGATACTTCCGCTTTAGTAGTGGTAGTGACAGTAGGATACTTCCGCTATAATAGCGGTAGTGAAAGTAGGATACTTCTACTTTAGTAGTGGTTAGTGACAGTAGGATACTTCAGCTTTATAATGGTAGTGACAGTAGGATACTTTCACTTTAGTAGTGTTAGTGACAGTAGGATACTTGCGCTTTAGTACTGGTAATGACAGTAGGATACTTCCGCTTTAGTAGTGGTAGTGACAGTAGGATACTTCCACTTTAGTAGTGGTTGTGACAGTAGGATACTTCCGCTTTAGTAGTGCTAGTGATAGTAGGATACTTCCGCTTTAGTAGTGGTAGTGACAGTAGGATACCTCCGCTTTAGTAGTGCTAGTGATAGTAGGATACTTCCGCTTTAGTAGTGCTAGTGATAGTAGGATACTTCCGCTTTAGTAGTGCTAGTGATAGTAGGATACTTCCGCTTTAGTACTGGTAGTGACAGTAGGATACTTCCGCTTTAGTACTGGTAATGACAGTAGGATACTTCCGCTTTAGTATTGGTAGTGACAGTAGGATACTTCCGCTTTAGTAGTAGTAGTGACAGTAGGATACTTCCGCTTTAATAGTAGTAGTGATAGTAGGATACTTCCGTTTTAGTAGTGGTAGTGACAGTATGATACTTCCGTTTTAGTAGTGGTAGTGACAGTAGGATACTTCCGTTTTAGTAGTGGTAGTGACAGTAGGATACTTCCGCTTCAGTAGTGGTAGTGACAGTAGGATACTTCCGCTTTAGTAGTGGTAGTGACAGTAGGATACTTCCGCTTTAGTAGTTGTAGTGGCAATAGGAAACTTTCGCTTTAGTACTGGTAGTGACAGTAGGATACTTCCGCTTTAGTAGTGGTAGTGACAGTAGGATACTTCCGCTTTAGTAGTGGTAGTGACAGTAGGATACTTCCGCTTTAGTAGTGGTAGTGACAGTAGGATACTTCCGCTTTAGTAGTGGTAGTGATAGTAGGATACTTTTGCTTCAGTAGTGGTAGTGATAGTAGGATACTTCCGCTTTAATAGTAGTAATGACAGTAGGATACTTCCGCTTTAATAGTAGTAGTGACAGTAGGATACTTCCGCTTTAATAGTGGTAGTGATAGTAGGATACCTCCGCTTTAGTAGTAGTAGTGATAGTAGGATACCTCCACTTTGGTAGTGGTAGTGATAGTAGTATACCTCCGCTTTAGTAGTAGTAGTGATAGTAGGATACCTCCGCTTTAGTAGTAGTAGTGATAGTAGGATACCTCCGCTTTAATAATGGTAGTGATAGTAGTATACCTCCGCTTTAGTAGTAGTAGTGATAGTAGGATACCTCCGCTTTGGTAGTGGTAGTGATAGTAGGATACTTCCGCTTTAGTAGTGGTAGTGATAGTAGGATACCTCCGCTTTGGTAGTGGTAGTGATAGTAGGATACTTCCGCTTTAGTAGTGGTAGTGACAGTAGGATACTTCCGCTTTAATAGTGGTAGTGATAGTAGGATACTTCCGCTTTAATAGTGGTAGTGATAGTAGGATACCTCCGCTTTCGTAGTGATAGTGAGGAGCACAAGCCCCAAATCAGGATGCCTTTCATAATATGAATAGATATGAACAAGTTATCATTATACGCCTAAGAACAGGACACAATCGACTCCATAGTCACATGTATACACAATTCAAGATCGGCACATCAACTACTTGTACATATGGACAGGACTGATGAACACATACTTCAAGACTGCACTGAATATAGTAGACTGAGGAAAATCCATTGGCCCATAGATACACCACTACAGACAAAACTATATGGACCACTGCAAGAATTACAAAAGACAGTAAAATTTATACAGGAAACGACATTACTGATATAGACAATACTTCAAGCGAACGAAAGATAGATAGATAGTGGTAGTGACAGTTGGATACTATCAGTCTCCAGATACAAATGGATGTTGTTTTTTCTTTGTAAGAATCTTGCTAGAGGTCTTTTTTTTTAAATTTTTAAATGTGTTTTTCACACATCTAGAGTGGGCAACATTTCTCACTTTGATTTCAGCGACTTTCTAGCAAGTACTTACCACCTGGAACCTGCTGAACCTGTCTTTGGACAGTTCTTCCCAATCAGTTATATTCAGATCAAGAGCTCTCTAGTCACATTAACAAACATGTTTGTAGAGTTGAAGGCGTAATACTTACTATAATTACTTAGGCGTTACTTTTGTCAAAGGCTGCCACTCCATTAAGGAAGCATGGATTAAGCTTTAACGAATATGATCGCTTCACCTTCTTCTTCGTTCTATGTTTTCTACAAATTTTTTGTGAGTGCACAGAGTAAGTATAGTTTTATGGACATCGTTGGTTTTGCTTGCTTGCGTTCGCCCGATGACTTAAGGAGTGTACCTCGTCATCATCCGCCCTTAAAAGGACGTTAAGTAGGGTTATCTGCATTGTGTTGTGGTTTACAGTATAACTGTGATATTTGCGCCTTTCGGCCCAACACATCCGACTTCAGCACGAAATTTTTGAGTACCGGGTTGTCTTCCCTCTTCGATCCCTAATCGCTTGGCCAGACTAGACAGGTTAGTCTGTTACTAGAGGCACCACGGAGAGGTGGAACAGGGTCTGGATGGTTCTGGTTCACCGATCCTGGCGCAAGCCATCAGCTGTGGGTCGCTGACAACTTCCAGCTCTGGTGGTGGGAGGCGCGCCTTCGCCTCCATCGATGGTTGTGAGAGGTTGTGGGTTCAAATCCCGGCTGCACCAGTTGGGATTTTTATCTATGATTTCTCTCTGCGGCAACCACCCCTGCTCTCAGCAGCGAGGCCCGGCTTGATACGTCAATTACTCATCGACGGACAAAATGTAAGTACCTCCGAAGACGGAGTTATCTGCCTGTGCGACGGGGGACACCTGTGCACACGATTGCCAGGGAAAAAATGGATTAACACGCAACAGTCAGTTCCTGGTCTCTAGGGACTTCGTCAGAGGTCAAAGCTAGCGAACGAAAAAAAAAAAAGAAAGAAATTTAATGACGCTCTTAACTCTCACTATCTACATTTGCCTGAGTTGTCCTTTCGCCTTGTAGACCGATGTTTTCACTTAATATGCTCGTGCTGCAGGTTGTTTCATTCTAGTCATGTGACTAAACTATTTCATTATATTCATCGTTTTTTCAGAGTTCACCTGAAGTGAGCGCGGATGAGTTGCTAGTTTACGGTGTGCAACGATACTTGCGCCTTTAGGTCCTACACATCCGCCTCTGGTTTAAGTAGGCTTTTAATAGCAAAGTAATGTTGCCCGGACAGCGATCAATCTTGGCTTACTCTGTGCGACTTTTAAATTGTATGGGTTTTTAACATGTGCAGAATGCACACGGGACATCCTGTTTTTCACCGTTATCCGAGAGGATAAACAACCTATCTCACTAACCATAGACCGGGGGAGAGTGAAGTCACGAAGAAACAGCGGATTCACGGAGAAAGAGTACCACCGCTTGTGACGCGTTTCGAACTCGGGACCTTGTTATCTAGAGGTCAACGTTTCACTCTAGACCACCAAGCCGCGTCCCCGCCCCCTTTCTCTCTCTCTCTCTCTCTCTCTCTCACACACTTTCTCTATCATACACAAACATACACATGTCCAAAAGTAACATTTTTAGCTACCAAAAAAAATTTTTTTGGTGAATGATACTTTAGTAGCTAGTCACCTTTGTCACCGTCCCAGGACATGCGGTAATACGGGGAAATGAATGAGCGGACAGGTTGGCTAGCTGCGCTGTCGTTGAGGACGGTCAACCAATGGATCAGGTTGGCATAACCAATGCCCTCCAAGATATGGGAAGGGCACAGGACTTCGACAACCGTGAGTCCACGCCACTCCTTCGGATGAAAGAGATGGAAGTTAAGATGGGCACAGCCAGAAACGAGAAACGTAGTGGGCGTGTAAGAAGACTAATCAACCAACACAGAACTGGAGTCGTGAGTCGCTGGAGACTGCAGGACATGCTGAGGAGGGGATCTGAGCACCTATAGACATGTTCGGAGTGCAATGATGTTGACCCACACTCAATAACATAACTTTAGTAGCTAATGCGCATCATAAGAGGATCAAAGATGTGTAACTCTGATAGTTTCTGGGGTGCTTTATCCCATTTTTAACTACTCAGTTTTGTATTTATCTATTTTTCTTATTTTAAGATACAGCTTCTTCTAATTGCTTTGCGGATACAGCAGAAGAAGACAAGTATGTTGTACCCTCCTCGAGTAAGACATGCCTTTGAAAATTATATGTTGATATAGTCTGTTTGTGGCATATACATAACGAAACAAATGCAACACAATTAACGACGTTTTAGGATAATTTGAGCGTAAATTGTGTTGGTGATTGAAGAATTAGAAAAGCAGCTATATCAAAACATGCCAGCAGGGGTCCTAATGAAGCCAGGCATCAGACAGTAAAATGACAGAGATCGATTAGGGATAATAGCGGCCTGTCTGACAGTGTCAGTTGGCGGTAAATGCTAGAATTAAGCTTTAAAAACATGTGAGATTACTCCAGCAATGAGAGACTGTGGACAATCTTTTACAAACACATTTTTATTGGGCAGATAATGCTTATTCTGGTAGGCATGTGGAGATGGTTTGATTACGATCTTGCTTTCTTGGCAACATGTTTTGTTTTCATAGTTATTGGCTATGGAAGAATAAAATACTTTTTATTATTATGATTAGTTTGTTGTGAAAATGCATGTTTTAAATACGCAGAAGTGAATGTAATAGAGGAAATCATAAGTATTAAAGTCCTCGTTCTCTCTGTTTTATTAATTTTTAATGTGAATACAGAGAAGTGAATGTAATAGAGGAAATCATAAGTATTAAAGTCCTCGTTCTCTCTGTTTTATTAATTTTTAATGTGAATACAGAGAAGTGAATGTAATAGAGGAAATCATAAGTATTAAAGTCCTCGTTCTCTCTGTTTTATTAATTTTTAATGTGAATACAGAGAAGTGAATGTAATAGAGGAAATCATAAGTATTAAAGTCCTCGTTCTCTCTGTTTTATTAATTTTTAATGTGAATACAGAGAAGTGAATGTAATAGAGGAAATCCCAAGTGTTCGACAGAGCTAAAGTCCTCGTTCTCTCTGCTTTATTAAGTTTAAATGTGAGTAGTTCCTTTATATGGATGTGAACGATGGAGAACAACAGAAAGAAGTACATTTCTTCTATCCTTATTTGTTTTCTAAATGTGGTGTGTGATTTTTTTTTTTACCCTCCATTCGGTCATCATAGGCCACCAATAAGAGTTCTCCAAAATATTCTGACCTTTGCCATTCGTTTTCAGTTGTATTCCATCTTTGTCTCAAGTATTCGTCTACATGCGTTTCTTTCTAGATCTTCCCTGTTTTCTCTCTCTCTCTCTCTCTCTCTATCTATCTCTCTCTCTCTCTCTCTCTCTCTCTCTCTCTCTCTCTCTATCCCTATGGGTTCCAGGTGATAGCTTGTCTGGTAATACGTGTTATTGGCTTTCCTAGATAACATCGATTTTTTTTTTTGGTATCTCTCCTCAACTGTGTGCTTATTCGTTCTTTGCCACAGTTCAACATTAGTAACGGTGTCTGGCCATCTGACCTGGGGTATCCTCGTTAAGCAAGTGTTAATGAATGTCTGCAGTTCTCTTACATTCCTGGTTGAAGTTGTCCATGCTTCTGGCATATGAACCTATTTGAAGTTTGTATTAAACGATCAGTGTTTGGTTCCTAAGGTTATCCCTTGTCATTTTAAACATTCTTCAACTGTCCAAAGGCTGCTTTAAACTCACTAACTCTTGTTGTAGCATCATCTCCGTACCCCCTTCTGTGTCTATGATACCAAGACAGGTAAATATATTCTCATCTACCACTTTCTTGTACCCTAGCGTCATTGAATTAGTCTCAACTCTGTTTATTCAATAAACTTTTGATTTTCTTTGTTAATGCAAAGTCCAGGTATATTGATGTTTCGAACACACCTTAAACTATATTCTGATTTTTTTTCTGGGAAAGTAAACCGGCACGGACGTAATACCGACCACATTACCTCAAAAATCACGTGCTGAAGGTCTGTAAAAATGTATGGTCACTAACACCATATTCCCTATACGCCACTTGCGACGGGGGCTCTTTGCTTTTTACTTTACTAAGTTGTATTCGTTGTTGATTGTTCGACAGCAATGTTAGTGTACAAAATCTAGATCCTCATACTGTGTCCATAGAATCCATTGAAGTCAATTCCTACTGTACCACGTGGTTGTTTTCTTAATTCAGTCTATTGCCAGCAGGAATAGAAAGAGTGACAGTTCTCATTCCTGACTAACCCCCAATCTTTACTTCAGACTTTTTGTTAATCGTCATCTATGAGCTATTCTGCATGTCATTCCTTCATATGAATTTTTAATAATGTTCCCTAGTTTGATTGATATTCCATGATTTCTCACTTGTTTCCAGAGAGTATTTCTGTCTACACTCTTTCAAAAGTATTTTCTTAGTCAATGAAGCTGACATACAGTGTCAGTTCCAAGTTCCATTCGATTGACTCTTCCATAATTAAACGTAGTGCTGATTATCTGGTCCGTGCAGGGCCTACCTCTTCTAAAACCAGAATGCTGATCTCGTTCATCAGTATAGGACATTCCTATAGATGCGTTTATTTTTCGATTTATTTGTCTGTGCGTGGATGGAGAGAGGCATGATCCCTCCATAGTTGGAACAGTTACGGAAGCTGCCTTTTCTGGGGATTTTAATAAATTGTCACTTTGTCCAATCCACTGCTATCTGTTCTATTTTCCCCAAACAGACTGGAATATGGGAGGTAATTACTCTTTTGTTAATTCTGCATCCACCATCATTGTCGCCACAGGAATTGCATCTAGCCAGCTCGTATCGCCAAATTAGTGTGTTATAACTAAGCTTTGAAGACTTCGTTTCCAAGATGGTGGGACGCAGTTCATGTTCTCTCGATCGCCGCAGAAAATCCATTTGGGGACTGGTTAATTTCGGCTCTCCAATGCATTTTTCTGCGTTAAAGTCAAAATAATTTTATTCTTAAAAAATCTGCGCCGATGAAGCGGAGTCGTACACATGGAAATGTTCCTTTTTGATAAGTCAAGTGTTGTCAATGCGACCTTCCACCGTCTAGAGTTGATCAGCGGTTTACGTCAACACATTGAGTGCTGTTCAATGACCGTCGTTTGAATTGTTTGACGCAAGTTATTTACATGTTATAACGCATTCATGTGGACTGCTCCGTCAAGTCAACCGAAGTTTTTTCTCTTTAGGGTATTTGCACCGTGTTTCGTTCGTTGCAGGCTGCATTCACTAGAGTAATCGGGAATCTATGGGCACAGCCATTGTTGTGTGTGCTACGTCATCATAATAGCTCATCGTATATCCCTAGACCGGCCGTACGCTCTTCTTACAGTCTGTTTGATGCACGACAGAGATAATCCGACGAATAACTGTGTTTTATATGTTCGGAATTGGAGTAAAAAATAATGTCCTAACATCATCAAGCGCTATATATTTTTTTTTTAATATGACGATCATCATTTTCAGGAGAACGTGAACTTCCGGTCTATATGGTGGATAGGTGGCAGGAACCATTGAAGGCTATGTATGAAAAGTGTTCCTTGTTGCAGTTTCCTCATATTCCAAGTCCGGCTTGTTGCAGGAGCTACTGAGTTAAGTGCTCTGTGTTCACCGTGAGCTGTGTGTCTCATCCGTTTTCATCATGTTTCGACATTCCAATTGTTTACGATGAATGATGATATCGTGTGACAAGGAAACGTTGGCTGTATTTACTTTCTGTACTGTTTCGCCTTATGTCTTTTGGCGTGTGCTGAGACTGCTATGGTGGGGACTACATTTACCTTTCTTTGTTTGGGAGATGCGTTAGTAATTCGGATGATTCCACTGACACTGGCGGTTGAGCAAATATGGATTTTAATTCGTTTGCAGTGATACCGGGGCCTTCCATAGCCATAACTAAGCTACAAACCAGGCAGAGCTCGGCGTAAGAGATGTACACGCCTTAGCGGATAATTAAACGTCACTTTATATAGCAAATGAGTTATTAATGTTTGTCATGTTTCCATCTATTTTTCATTTTTTAGGTCAGAAATGAAGGCATATTTCGATATATTGTAGGTCGTAAATGAAAGCATATTTCGATAATTTTTAGGTCATAAATGAAAGCTTATTTCCATAATTCTCAGGTCATAAAAATCAGAACTCTATTTATAACCTGCCTTCACCAATGTCACAATGTGCTATAAACGCTTACATATAAACCGACCTACATTAATGTCACATTGTCCTCTCTACGGTTACCTATATCCTACCTTAACTAATGTCACAATATCCTCTAAACGCTTACTTATAACTACCTTCACCTTCGCTAATGTCACATTCTTATTCATACAACTACCTGCCTTACCCGGTCACAAACATTCTCTACCATATAGGTCATTCTCTTCCATATTTCTAACCTCCCTTAACCGTGGCGTATAGGTCATCCACATCCGTCTTACCTCCTCCTAAAAATACCCCTCCCACCCTCACCCCATCACATTCTTCGACACCCCTCCCTTCCCCCTTCCAAACCCACCCAGATATATACGCCCCAGGTCTTAGTCAAGATGTTCAGGACTTTGTAATTCTCGCTGTAGAGCGCCGCCACATTTTGCCAAGCCCGTTATCAGCCCCTTTCTAAACGGCGATCTGCAAGTAAATATTTGCCTACGGGTCAAACCGGAGACCCCATGCCTTCTTCTGTTCGGGACCGTAGGGGCATCAAGAGTAAACAGACAAGGAATAGGGAGGTAAGAGAAGATAAATGGGTTTTTATACAACAAGTGCTGGTTGGAGTGGAGGAGTGTTTTTTTGTTTTCTTCCCCCAGCAACGGAAGCTTTGATTGAAGTGGGAGACTGGGATGCCGCTGTATAGGACCATTCCACAGATTGAAGACGGAGTCCTCAAAGGGTGCTCGTAATGAGCTTGTGGAAGTGAATTAACACGAGACTGTTTGTGTGTAGTGTAGTTATTTTAAGACGGTTTATTATATTCGTCAAGCGGAAGTGGAACCTCATTGTTTGACTTTAGAGGAAATCGAGAAATGAGGTTTGTGTTGAGTAGTGCACATTTTTTACCCCTTCATCGTCAAGTACCACGCCTGCTGGCATAGGCGATCATGCCTCTCCATAACTTTCGATCTTGACAGTTTATCATTTCTGTTCCCGACCTTCTGCTAAGCCATTCTCTTAAGCTGTCTGGTATCTTTTCTCTTTGTTTCCCTCTATCTTTTCGTCCCTCAATTTTCCCAGTTGTTGTAATATATTCCAGCAGTGTTCCCTTCTTTTTACATGGCCAAACAATGCTAATTGTTTCTTCCTAATATTGGAAATTAGCTCTCTCTCTTTGCTTTGACCTCTTTCATAACGTTTTTATTACTATTCTTAGCTGTCCATGATATTCTCAACATTCTCCTGTAAAACCACATTTCTACAGCTCCCAATGATTTTCTTGTCTGTTGTCCTATTGGCCATGATTCACGTCCATATGTCAAGACTGTCTCTACACAAAGTTTAAGAACTCTTTTTCTTGTTTATATTGTCAAAAATGGATTGCACAGTATCTTCTTCATTTTTTGGAAAGCTGCTTTTACCTGAGCCACCCTCCATCTCCTTTTTCCCTGTGGTGTCTTCTAAAACACTGCAATATTGATCATTGGCATTTTAAAAAATTTGTTTCATTGTTTCTTCTAAAACACTCACACTGCTTTATTAAATATGAATATATCATTTCGTGGTTTCTTCTTAAGAATTATATATTAATTATGGACACATTTTAACTTCATCTTCTAAAATATGAAACGCTGCTATGATAACTGTGAACATATTTTTGTTTCCCCTTGGTATCTTTATAGATAAATATTGCTATGTTAGTCCTGGATATCTTTAAATATTGCTATATTAATTGTGGACACATGTTGTTTTTGTTTTCGTCAGTCGCCTTAAGCATAGTCATCATCATCGTCATCATCATCATCATCATCATCATCATTATCATCATCATGTGCCATACCGGTTGGCGTAGGTGATCAGGTCCTTCCGTAGTCTTCTATCTACAGTTCATCGTATTGGCATAGTAACTACATTAATTCTGGTGTGAGGAGACAGCTAATGTTGGCAGGTTTTTTACTGGCGGGTTGGTTTACTGGCGGGTTGGTTTACTGGCGGGTTGGTTTACTGGCGGGTTGGTTTACTGGCGGGTTGGATCACTGGCGGGTTTGTTTACTGGCAGGTTGGTTAAACTAGTGCTGAACTTGCGTGATGTGAACAAAAAACATCTAACAGAAACAAAACTATATAGAGTGGGATATGGGTAAACATGGACATTAGCCAAGAAAATAGAACAGAGAATTGAAGCCTTTGAAATGTGGATATAAAGAAGAATAGGTAGAATTGGATGGAAGGAAAAGAAAACAAACGATCAAGTCTTAAAACAACTAAAAATGAAAAGGGAACTACTAAGCACAATTCAAACAAGGCAAATGCGATTTTTGAGGCATGTTAAAAGACCATTTTGGCACGCAAGGTTTCTGTTTTTGAGATTGTGGTTCTGCCCTATGTGCCGTATTCGGCTCGAAAGGACAATAGATAGATAGAAAAGACACAATAGCCTACTAAAAGTAATCCTGGATGGGAAAATACAAGGTAAAAGAGGCAGAGGCAAACCAAGACTGACATGGACGAGGAACATTGAAAGATGGACAAATCAGCCTATGACAACCTGCACCATCAAAGCAAGAGATAGAGCAGAATTGCGCTCCACGGTAGCCGACCTTCTTTGCGGAGACGGCAATTGATGATGAATGGTAAACAGTTTACCACCGTGTACGCTAAATTTTCAACAACAATACAAGGAGACAAGTAAACATTAATATCTTCATTCTTGTAATTGACTGACTGTCTGGCGTTATAAACGTGGGGAGCAAGATATTAGACGTAGTGGCGGGCACCAAGGTCAAGGATATGCGTAGGCATGAAAATTAAAAATACTATCAGACTGAGTGGACAGGATATTATAACAATATATTTAAATCTGTTGGAGGACAGACTCAATGCCAACAAATAAGGAATGTGTGGGTGGATGGACACTGGCAGAGGCCGGAAGTGGCCAGCAAATATATAAGGTACTACGAGAGGGGCACAACGAGAGGCAGTGCGAGATATATACATTACGAGACAGACAACGATAGACAGCAAAAGAGTGCGACTCGAAAGACATCAAAAGTGACACCGACACAGCGTGAGACACATGAGAGACACAGCGTGAGACACATGAGGGACACAGTGAGACACAGCAGAGACAGGCAGATAAGCCGAGAGCTGAAGCGCTTATTTAGTTACGTTTGCTTTATCGTTATCAACAATAATAACACGAACATTTTAATTTGCGGCGGTTCTAGTTTTTAATAATTTCTACAAAGTTCTATAAGTTGACAGAAAACATTTGTCATTAGAGTGACATGTCTACGTCGGGGACTGTCAAAGTTCTATAAGTTGACAGAAAACATTTATCATTTAAGTGAATGTCTATGTCGGGGACAGTCAAAATTCTATAAGTTGACAAGTTGACAGCAAAAATGTGTCCTTAAAGGGAATGTCTATGTCCGGGACTGTCAAAGTTCTATAAGTTGACAGAAAACATTTGTCATTAAAGTGAATGTCTATGTCGGGACTGTCAAAGTTCTATTTCTATAAGTTGACAGAAAACATTTGTCATTAGAGTAAATATCTATGTCGGAGACTGTCAAAGTTCTATAAGTTGACAGAAAACATTTGTCGTTAAAGTGAATATCTATGTCGGGGACTGTCAAAGTTCTATAAGTTGACAGAAAACATTTGTCGTTAAAGTGAATATCTATGTCGGGGACTGTCAAAGTTTTATAAGTTGACAGAAAACATTTGTCGTTAAAGTGAATATCTATGTCGGTACTGTCAAAGTTCTATAAGTTAACAGTTCAGCGTTCCAGCTGAAAAAAGGAATTCCCTACTCCTGAGTGTTTTTGTTATAATCTAAGTCCCTGATTTTTTGTTATAATCTAAGTCCCGAGTTATTGAATTTTTGTTATAATCTAAGTCCCGAGTTATTGAATTTTTGTTATAATCTAAGTCCCGAGTTATTGAATTTTGCATGAATGTCATTTTTTTTTTCTTCAAACTGGCAGCAGTCTGCTCAGGTACCCCCCTCCTCACCCCCAATCCCACCCCACAACCATGCAGACACATAATCTCCGACATCGAAGGTACTCTCTTATTGTTGCTGTCGAAAGTTTTAACGTTTTTGAGTTGATTTTGTTTTTTTCTTCTATTCATTTTGTCCGGGCAGCGGCCGCAAAAGCCTGCCCCTTTTTTTTTTTTTTTAACTGTCAATGCTTCTTTAACGTGCTCTGAATTCGCACGGGTCTTTCTTTTTCTCAAAAGCGTTAGACACAGGATTTCACTACCCAGAGACCAGGAAATGATAATGCCAAGCATTCAATTTTATTTTATTCTTTATTATTTTCAACCGCCGGTGGTGGGAATCGAACCCGAGACCTTCTTGTCCTGAGGCCGACACCTTACCTCTAGACCACCCAGCCAGCCCCTCCAGGATAGTAGCTACTATCCAGGAATAAGCGATCTCTCTCTCTCTCTGTCTCTCTCTCTCTCTCTCTCTCTCTCTCACTCTGCAGATCAAATGCAGTTCACTAGTGTTTTCTTCGACAAATCACTGCTCATAAATAATTGCATGATGGTCAATGACCGAACAAGGTGGAGAAGGTATGCCACTGCTACTCCTCAAGTCCGCCATTAACTTGTCAGTCACAAAGGGCCATTTTGGTCTGCGAACGATGGTTGCTGATTGGAGGGTTTCTAAGATCGTCAACTCGTACGCTACCAAATCTCGTACTCTGTTCCACCGATATTTTTGTTCTCGTATTAATGTAAGTAAAGTAAAGTACCCCCGTCACGCCAAGTGGCGTATAGGGAAATATGGTGTTAGTGACCCTATATTTTACAGACCATCAGCACATGATTTTTGGGGCAATGTGGTCGGTATTACGCCCGTGCTGCTTTACTTTCCCAGAAAAAATCCGGTACCCATTTAAGGCTGGGTGAACCCTGAAGCCGTCGGTTGGGATCGAACCCTACCCGTTGTCCGTTGTAGTCCATTTGACTAACCACTAAGCTATAGCGGCTCCCTTCATATGAATGTATTAGTTCATTTAGCTTTTTTTTTTTAAATTCGTAAGTAGTATACAATGTTGTATTTGACCCGAATTTAGGTGCTAAATTAACAAAGATATATAGTAGGTGCGCGGCGCACCTAATGTACCGTAGGTGCAGGGGGAGTTAACCGTGACCTCTAGTCTCGGTGACCCCGGAAGTGCCCTGTTTATGTCTGGTGTGTGCTGACTTTGGAGTGCTTGGTGTACTTGAGCGATAGTGATAGGTTAGTAGATTATACAACATCAATGAAAAACATTAAATTTAAAACAGAAGACGAAGATATATTTTTTATTCTTTTATTATCTCAATAGGTGTATAACATACATTGATATTATATAACATTACAAAAATATTCAGTACAGTGAGTCAATATATAGTACATGGATAACATTTATTTATAGATAGGTAGTTGGATGTCTGCTTAGCTCTATGTCATAAATGAATCATAAGGGGTGAAACTTGTTAGAGATTGCTGGTTAGGCTAAGCGGGTAGTGTAAAGAGTTAAATATCTAGAGGCGTAGTCGAGACGTTATCATCAGCTACCTTTCTTTTTATATAGAAATAGGAAAGAGCATTTCTTGTTTGACTGTAGGAAAATATGGAATTATTTAAGACTTTGAAACCTACATTTTTCCCACCCTTGGCCTTTTGCGTGGCGAGAACCTCTAAAAACATATCTTTATCTAATTTGTTGTGTTGCTTGCTTAACCCTTTACAACTGATTTTATCGTAATCCCCACTACAATGGTACGTCTTACTACATAAGCTAACAAGAGCTGTCCCTTCGTACTCTAGTTTAAAAAGCCCAGGCGTTCGTTTGGTGTACGCTTTAATACCCTTACAGTTTATACATTCTGTTTTGCTAGTATGTTCATCGCAGCAATGGGTGTATGGAGGTCGCCTAGTGTGTAATAAGGGCTGTATAGGGGTCGGCTAGTATGTCGTGATGGGTGTACGGAGGTCGTCTAGTGTGTCATATCGGGTGTATAGAGGGCGTTTAGTGTGTCATGATGGTTGTATAGGGGTCGTCTAGTGTGTCATGATGGTTGTATAGGGGTCGTCTTGTGTGTCATGATGGTTGTATAGGGGTCGTCTAGTGTGCCGTGATGGGTGTACGGAGGTCGTCTAGTGTGTCATATTGGGTGTATAGAGGGCGTTTAGTGTGTCATGATGGTTGTATAGGGATCGTCTAGTGTGTCATGATGGTTGTATAGGGGTCGTCTAGTGTGCCGTGATGGGTCAATGGAGGTCGGCTAGTATGTCGTGATGGGTGTACGGAGGTCGTCTAGTGTGTCATATTGGGTGTATAGAGGGCGTTTAGTGTGTCATGATGGTTGTATAGGGGTCGTCTAGTGTGTCATGATGGTTGTATAGGGGTCGTCTAGTGTGCCATGATGGGTACATGGAGGTCGGCTAGTATGTCGTGATGGGTGTACGGAGGTCGTCTAGTGGGGTATGATGGTTGTATGGAGGTCGTCTAGTGTGTCATATCGGGTGTATAGAGGGCGTCTAGTGTGTCATGATGGGTGTATGTAGGTCGTTTAATGTATCGTGAGGGGTGTATGGAGGTCGTCTACTGTGTCGTGAGGGGTGTATGGAGGTCATCTGGTGTGGTATGTGGGGTGTATGGAGGTCATCTAGTGTGATATAAGGCTGTATGCCGGGCGTCTAGTGTGGCATGAGGGCTGTATGGCGGTTGTCTGGTATATCATACTTTAATCAACCAATAAGAAAAATGAAGGAACATTACATTCAACATTACTTATCTTAACTACTTTACATCAATACAGTTGAATAACGTGTTATCGTTAAGTCTTACCATACTTTAAGAGAAAACATTCAAACTTACAGTATAAAATATAGTCTCAATCATCTACACTGAATATAACCTATTATCGATAACCCTTAACATACTTTAAGAGAAAACAAGCCAACTTACGGTGCAAAACTCCGCTAGACTGAAGTGTAGTATGACCTTCCTTGAATCAATCAAACTTATAACGCCGTCTAGTTTAAATATAGCCTGGTAAGAAATGAATAAATTAGCCAATCAGCGAGTGACTATGCCAACATCGACTGATACCTGGATCAACCAATCAGAGAAGAGTATTAGTATAGGAGGCGGAGCAAAGAAATAACTGACAGGTGGATTAACCAATCAGAGAAGTGCGTTAGCCCAAGCGTAGGTAGTGGCTGTCGGGTCAGCAGTGGGGGAAAAATGTTGGGTGGTGGATTACTTGAACTCGTTTTGACCCCTGAGGCAATTCCAGAAGAGTTCTATGACCTCATTTTGACCGCTGAAGGCTTTAATACCAATGTTTTCCACTTCAACGAACGACATACATCATTAAAGGTGATTACTTCAGCTCTTAGACTTTGGAGTTCCATATCTTTATCACTTGATTGAATGACAGACAACAGTAAAGATGATCATTTCAGGTAAGAAAACTTAGTTCCAAACCCTAAAATTTCTACTCATAGTCACAAACTTTGATGCAAAACCCTAACAATTTAGTCCCAAAGTGATACTAGTTCGACACGACAGTCGTAAATGTTATATGCAAAGTCCAAAAGTTTGTCAAAAAGATAACCTAAACTCAAAATAGTTAGACACAAAGCCCAACAATTTATATGCAAAGTCTAAAAAGTTACTCCAAAAGACAACTAATGTAATACTTAACCCAAAATTTCGTCGCATAACCAAACAGTTGAACTCAAAAGCCTAAAAATTTAGTCCCAAAGTGATACTAGTTCGACACAAAAGTCGTAAATGTTTATGCAAAGACCAAAAGTTTGTCAAAAAGACAACCCAAACTCAAAATAGTTAGACACAAAGCCCAACAATTTATATGCAAAGTCCAAAAAGTTACTCCAAAAGACAACTAATGTAACACTTAACCCCAACATTTCTACTCATAGTCACAAACTTTGATGCAAAACCCTAACAATTTAGTCCCAAAGTGATACTAGTTCGACACGACAGTCGTAAATGTTATATGCAAAGTCCAAAAGTTTGTCAAAAAGACAACCTTAACTCAAAATAGTTAGACACAAAGCCCAACAATTTATATGCAAAGTCTAAAAAGTTACTCCAAAAGACAACTAATGTAACACTTAACCCCAAAATTTCGTCGCATAACCAAACAGTTGAACTCAAAAGCCTAAAAATTTAGTCCCAAAGTGATACTAGTTCGACACAAAAGTCGTAAATGTTTATGCAAAGACCAAAAGTTTGTCAAAAAGACAACCCAAACTCAAAATAGTTAGACACAAAGCCCAACAATTTATATGCAAAGCCCAAAAAGTTACTCCAAAAGACAACTAATGTAACACTTAACCCCAACATTTCGTCGCATAACCAAACAGTTGAACTCAAAAGCCTAAAAATTTAGTCCCAAAGTCGTAATTGTTCGACACGAAAGTCGTAAATGTTATATGCAAAGTCCAAAAGTTTGTCAAAAAGACAACCCAAACTCAAAATAGTTAGACACGAAAGGTCAAAAAGGTATACTCAAAGTCCAAAATGTTACTTCAAAAGACAACTAATATAACAACAAGCCCCAAAACTTCGTCTCATAACCAAAAAGTTGAACTCAAAACCCTACAAAATTTAAACCCAAAGGCAAAATAGTTAGACACGAAAGACCAAATAGTTATATTCAAAGTCCAAAAGTTTGTCAAAAAGACAACCCAAACTCAAAAGTTTGTCAAAAAGACAACCCAAACTCAAAATAGTTAGACATGAAAGGTCAAAAAGGTATACTCAAAGTCCAAAATGTTACTTCAAAAGACAACTAATATAACAACAAGCCCCAAAACTTCGTCTCATAACCAAAACGTTGAACTCAAAACCCTAAAAAAAGTGTCCACTTATCAACCAAAGTCTTTAATACAGCTGAGAAAACCCTAATAAATAATTACAATTTACTAAAAAGGTTGCCCTTGATGATAGTTGCGACTGTGTCTAAATCATTATTGAAAATATTCATAGAACTCTAGTAAAAACCAAACACACTAAAACACCACATTGAAAGAATGAACTTAAAGTTCACGCCCCTGTCACAACTCTGCTAAGAAAAGTACTGCAAAGCATGAAAGTTATGTCCCCTGCTATAACTCTACTAAACGAAAGTATTACCAAACACGTAGGTTACACTCCTACCATAACCTACTAAGAAAAACAAGATTTTGCTTAAAATACCACATTTATGATTGTTACGCCCCTTGTCCCTTTATGAGGGGACGCCCATGAAACTGTTAGAAATAGTAAATTTAACCTAGTGGCATACCCCAGATGTTATATTAGACACCCCCATAGCAAAAATTTACTTAAAACTCACTTTTATGGTGGTTACCCCCATACCCATTTTTGGCGGTTACGCCCATGAAACTGTTAAAAATAGTAAATTTAACATCTAGACATACCCCAAACTTTATATTAAGCATCCCCGTATCAAGAATTTACATAAAAACAACTTTTGAAATTACTACCCCTGTACCCATTTTTGGCGGTTACGCCCATGAAACTGTTAAAAATAGTAAATTTAACATATAGACATACCCCAAACTTCATTTTAGTCATCCCCATATCAAGAATTTACATAAAAATCACTTTTGAAATTACTACCCCTGTACCCATTTTTGGCGGTTACGCCCATGAAATCGATAAAAAATTGAAATTTAACCTCTAGACATACCCCAAACTTCATTTTAATCATCCCTGTATCAAGAATTTACATAAAAACAACTTTTGAAATTTCTACACATGTACCCATTTTTGGCGGTTACGCCCATGAAACTGTTAAAAATAGTCAATTTAACATCTAGACATACCCCAAACTTTATATTAACCATCCCCGTATCAAGAATTTACATAAAAACAATTTTTGAATTTACTACCCCTGTACCCATTTTTGGCGGTTTCGCCCATGAAACTGTTAAAAATAGTCAATTTAACATCTAGACATACCCCAAACTTTATATTAAGCATCCCCGTATCAAGAATTTACATAAAAACAACTTTTGAAATTACTACCCCTGTACCCATTTTTGGCGGTTACGCCCATGAAATCGATAAAAAATTGAAATTTAACCTCTAGACATACCCCAAACTTTATATTAACCATCCCCATATCAAGAATTTACATAAAAACAAAGTTTGAAATTACTACCCCTGTACCCATTTTTTGGCGGTTACGCCTATGAAACTGTTAAAAATAGTCAATTTAACATCTAGACATACTCCAAACTTTATATTAAGCATCTCTATATCAAGAATTTACATAAAAACAACTTTTGAAATTACTACCCCTGTACCCATTTTTGGCGGTAACGCCCATGAAATCGATAAAAAATTGAAAGTTAACCTATTGGTATACCTCAAACATAATATTTGACACGCCCATGTATCAAATTTACCTGAAAAATCAATCAAAAATTAGTAGTATAGATCTAGTGATAGGACCGTGGAAAGTGTCTTTGAAGGCACCTAAATCCTTATATAAATAGTCTACCCGCAGATCGAGGCACATTTTTTGGTGCCGTTTTTCCTTGTATGAGAGTCTTCCCGGTCAATCACTAGATCTATATAGGGTAGTAATTTCAAAAGTTGTTTTTATGTAAATTCTTGATACGGGGATGGTTAATATAAAGTTTGGGGTATGTCTAGATGTTAAATTGACTATTTTTAACAGTTTCATGGGCGTAACCGCCAAAAATGGGTACATGTGTAGAAATTTCAAAAGTTGTTTTTATGTAAATTCTTGATACAGGGATGATTAAAATGAAGTTTGGGGTATGTCTAGAGGTTAAATTTCAATTTTTTATCGATTTCATGGGCGTAACCGCCAAAAATGGGTACAGGGGTAGTAATTTCAAAAGTGATTTTTATGTAAATTCTTGATATGGGGATGACTAAAATGAAGTTTGGGGTATGTCTATATGTTAAATTTACTATTTTTAACAGTTTCATGGGCGTAACCGCCAAAAATGGGTACAGGGGTAGTAATTTCAAAAGTTGTTTTTATGTAAATTCTTGATACGGGGATGCTTAATATAAAGTTTGGGGTATGTCTAGATGTTAAATTTACTATTTTTAACAGTTTCATGGGCGTAACCGCCAAAAATGGGTATGGGGGTAACCACCATAAAAGTGAGTTTTAAGTAAATTTTTGCTATGGGGGTGTCTAATATAACATCTGGGGTATGCCACTAGGTTAAATTTACTATTTCTAACAGTTTCATGGGCGTCCCCTCATAAAGGGACAAGGGGCGTAACAATCATAAATGTGGTATTTTAAGCAAAATCTTGTTTTTCTTAGTGGGTTATGGTAGGAGTGTAACCTACGTGTTTGGTAATACTTTCGTTTAGTAGAGTTATAGCAGGGGACATAACTTTCATGCTTTGCAGTACTTTTCTTAGCAGAGTTGTGACAGGGGCGTGAACTTTAAGTTCATTCTTTCAATGTGGTGTTTTAGTGTGTTTGGTTTTTACTAGAGTTCTATGAATATTTTCAATAATGATTTAGACACAGTCGCAACTATCATCAAGGGCAACCTTTTTAGTAAATTGTAATTATTTATTAGGGTTTTCTCAGCTGTATTAAAGACTTTGGTTGATAAGTGGACACTTTTTTAGGGTTTTGAGTTCAACTTTTTGGTTATGAGACGAAGTTTTGGGGCTTGTTGTTATATTAGTTGTCTTTTGAAGTAACATTTTGGACTTTGAGTATACCTTTTTGACCTTTCGTGTCTAACTATTTTGAGTTTAGGTTGTCTTTTTGACAAACTTTTGGACTTTGCATATAACATTTACGACTTTCGTGTCGAACAATTACGACTTTGGGACTAAATTTTTAGGCTTTTGAGTTCAACTGTTTGGTTATGCGACGAAATGTTGGGGTTAAGTGTTACATTAGTTGTCTTTTGGAGTAACTTTTTGGGCTTTGCATATAAATTGTTGGGCTTTGTGTCTAACTATTTTGAGTTTGGGTTGTCTTTTTGACAAACTTTTGGTCTTTGCATAAACATTTACGACTTTTGTGTCGAACTAGTATCACTTTGGGACTAAATTTTTAGGCTTTTGAGTTCAACTGTTTGGTTATGCGACGAAATTTTGGGGTTAAGTGTTACATTAGTTGTCTTTTGGAGTAACTTTTTAGACTTTGCATATAAATTGTTGGGCTTTGTGTCTAACTATTTTGAGTTAAGGTTGTCTTTTTGACAAACTTTTGGACTTTGCATATAACATTTACGACTGTCGTGTCGAACTAGTATCACTTTGGGACTAAATTGTTAGGGTTTTGCATCAAAGTTTGTGACTATGAGTAGAAATGTTGGGGTTAAGTGTTACATTAGTTGTCTTTTGGAGTAACTTTTTGGACTTTGCATATAAATTGTTGGGCTTTGTGTCTAACTATTTTGAGTTTGGGTTGTCTTTTTGACAAACTTTTGGTCTTTGCATAAACATTTACGACTTTTGTGTCGAACTAGTATCACTTTGGGACTAAATTTTTAGGCTTTTGAGTTCAACTGTTTGGTTATGCGACGAAATTTTGGGGTTAAGTATTACATTAGTTGTCTTTTGGAGTAACTTTTTAGACTTTGCATATAAATTGTTGGGCTTTGTGTCTAACTATTTTGAGTTTAGGTTATCTTTTTGACAAACTTTTGGACTTTGCATATAACATTTACGACTGTCGTGTCGAACTAGTATCACTTTGGGACTAAATTGTTAGGGTTTTGCATCAAAGTTTGTGACTATGAGTAGAAATTTTAGGGTTTGGAACTAAGTTTTCTTACCTGAAATGATCATCTTTACTGTTGTCTGTCATTCAATCAAGTGATAAAGATATGGAACTCCAAAGTCTAAGAGCTGAAGTAATCACCTTTAATGATGTATGTCGTTCGTTGAAGTGGAAAACATTGGTATTAAAGCCTTCAGCGGTCAAAATGAGGTCATAGAACTCTTCTGGAATTGCCTCAGGGGTCAAAACGAGTTCAAGTAATCCACCACCCAACATTTTTCCCCCACTGCTGACCCGACAGCCACTACCTACGCTTGGGCTAACGCACTTCTCTGATTGGTTAATCCACCTGTCAGTTATTTCTTTGCTCCGCCTCCTATACTAATACTCTTCTCTGATTGGTTGATCCAGGTATCAGTCGATGTTGGCATAGTCACTCGCTGATTGGCTAATTTATTCATTTCTTACCAGGCTATATTTAAACTAGACGGCGTTATAAGTTTGATTGATTCAAGGAAGGTCATACTACACTTCAGTCTAGCGGAGTTTTGCACCGTAAGTTGGCTTGTTTTCTCTTAAAGTATGTTAAGGGTTATCGATAATAGGTTATATTCAGTGTAGATGATTGAGACTATATTTTATACTGTAAGTTTGAATGTTTTCTCTTAAAGTATGGTAAGACTTAACGATAACACGTTATTCAACTGTATTGATGTAAAGTAGTTAAGATAAGTAATGTTGAATGTAATGTTCCTTCATTTTTCTTATTGGTTGATTAAAGTATGATATACCAGACAACCGCCATACAGCCCTCATGCCACACTAGACGCCCGGCATACAGCCTTATATCACACTAGATGACCTCCATACACCCCACATACCACACCAGATGACCTCCATACACCCCTCACGACACAGTAGACGACCTCCATACACCCCTCACGATACATTAAACGACCTACATACACCCATCATGACACACTAGACGCCCTCTATACACCCGATATGACACACTAGACGACCTCCATACAACCATCATACCCCACTAGACGACCTCCGTACACCCATCACGACATACTAGCCGACCTCCATGTACCCATCATGGCACACTAGACGACCCCTATACAACCATCATGACACACTAGACGACCCCTATACAACCATCATGACACACTAAACGCCCTCTATACACCCAATATGACACACTAGACGACCTCCGTACACCCATCACGACATACTAGCCGACCTCCATTGACCCATCACGGCACACTAGACGACCCCTATACAACCATCATGACACACTAGACGATCCCTATACAACCATCATGACACACTAAACGCCCTCTATACACCCAATATGACACACTAGACGACCTCCGTACACCCATCACGGCACACTAGACGACCCCTATACAACCATCATGACACACAAGACGACCCCTATACAACCATCATGACACACTAGACGACCCCTATACAACCATCATGACACACTAAACGCCCTCTATACACCCGATATGACACACTAGACGACCTCCGTACACCCATCACGACATACTAGCCGACCCCTATACAGCCCTTATTACACACTAGGCGACCTCCATACACCCATTGCTGCGATGAACATACTAGCAAAACAGAATGTATAAACTGTAAGGGTATTAAAGCGTACACCAAACGAACGCCTGGGCTTTTTAAACTAGAGTACGAAGGGACAGCTCTTGTTAGCTTATGTAGTAAGACGTAGCATTGTAGTGGGGATTACGATAAAATCAGTTGTAAAGGGTTAAGCAAGCAACACAACAAATTAGATAAAGATATGTTTTTAGAGGTTCTCGCCACGCAAAAGGCCAAGGGTGGGAAAAATGTAGGTTTCAAAGTCTTAAATAATTCCATATTTTCCTACAGTCAAACAAGAAATGCTCTTTCCTATTTCTATATAAAAAGAAAGGTAGCTGATGATAACGTCTCGACTACGCCTCTAGATATTTAACTCTTTACACTACCCGCTTAGCCTAACCAGCAATCTCTAACAAGTTTCACCCCTTATGATTCATTTATGACATAGAGCTAAGCAGACATCCAACTACCTATCTATAAATAAATGTTATCCATGTACTATATATTGACTCACTGTACTGAATATTTTTGTAATGTTATATAATATCAATGTATGTTATACACCTATTGAGATAATAAAAGAATAAAAAATATATCTTCGTCTTCTGTTTTAAATTTAATGTTTTTCATTGATGTTGTATAATCTACTAACCTATCACTATCGCTCAAGTACACCAAGCACTCCAAAGTCAGCACACACCAGACATAAACAGGGCACTTCCGGGGTCACCGAGACTAGAGGTCACGGTTAACTCCCCCTGCACCTACGGTACATTAGGTGCGCCGCGCACCTACTATATATCTTTCTTTATTTAGCACCTAAATTCGGGTCAAATACAACATTGTATACTACTTTCGTATATAATTGTTATAGGTATTAGCCTGTCTATTAGTGTTCAGAAAACAGTACTTCTAAGCCAAGGAAACATCAGACCTGTACTAGTCACTTTGAAAGATTGTCCACTGGAGTCAAGTTAAAAAATTCACGTATTTTTGATGCACAATCACGTCAACCTCTTGATGATGAAATAAACAGCCGAATTGGTAAGACAGCTACGGCTTTCAGCAAACTCACGGGCCTGGAACAACACGAAACTAACACTAAAGACCAAACTCTTAATATATCAAACGTTTGTGATTCGTACACTATTATATGGATCTGAAACCTAAACAACTTATTCAAATCATTAAAAAAAGACTAAATATCTTCCACATGCTATGTCTCAGCAGAATATTGCCCATCAAATCATCATCATCAAGTACCGGGGCTACTGGCGTAGGTGATCATGTCTCTCCACAACTTTCGATCTCGGCAGCTATTTATCATTTCTGTTGTTGACCTTCTGCCAAGCCATTCTCTTAAGCTGTCTGTTATTTTTTCTCTTTGATTCCCTCTATCTCTTCGTCCCTCAATTTTTCCAGTTGTTACAATATATTCCAGTTGTTCTCTTCTCATTACATGGCCAAAAAAATGATGATTGTTTCTTCTTAATATTGGAAATTAGCTCTCTTTTTGCTTTTACCTCTCTCAGAACATTTTCATTACTCTTCTTAGCTGTCCATGGTACTCTCAACATTCTTCTGTAAAACCACATTTCTACAGACTCCAGTGATTTTCTTGTCTGTTGTCTTATTGTCCATGATTCGCATCCATATGTTAAGACTGGCTCTACATAACATTTAAGAACTCTTTTTTCTTGTTTCTATTGTCAAAAATGGATTGGATAGTATCTTCTTCATTTTTTGGGAAGCTGCTTTTGCCTGAGCCATTCTGCATCTCACATCTTTTGTACATCTTCAGTCTGAGGTTAACAAAGTAAGTAAAAAGTAAAGTACTCCCGTCACGCCAAGTGGCGTATAGGGAAATATGGTGTTAGTGACTCTATATTTTACAGACCTTCATCACATGATTTTTGGGGTAATGTGGTCGGTATTACGCCCGTGCTGCTTTACTTTCCCATTTCATTTACCTGTTTTAATGTTGTTCCAATTGTCTTTGTTTTGCACTGAGGTGATGTCTTTTTCTTTGTTGTTACCATTACCTCTGTCTTTTTGCTATTAAGGCTGAGTCCTTTATTTTTGCTTTCTTTCACTATAATGTCCCACATTTCTTGTAACTCATTTTCACTCATAACGATTAAGACTGTATCATCAGCATACCTTAGATTGTTTATATTATGCCCTCCAATTGTTATTCCTGGCATGTCCCTTTTGGATCTTAAAATAATCTCACTATAAATATTAAACAAATCTGGCGACAGCACACAACCTTGTCTAACACCCTATTTTATTTGTTGAAACATTCCCAATTGGTTTCCAGTTCTTATGGCCGCTGTTTGTTGCCAGTACATGTTCTTTATTATTCTTAGATCTTTGCTGTCTACGTTTATGCTTTCTAATATTTTGATTATTTCTTGGTGCTTTACTTTGTCAAATGCCTTGGTGTAAACTATGAAACATAGATATAGATAGATCTGTTTTCACCTCTATGGCTCTTTCTACTAAAGATCTTATGATATAAATGGCATTGCTTTTTCCTTTATCTCTAACAAAACCACACTGTTCATCGCTAATTTCTGGACTGATTTTGTTTCGCACTATTCGCATGATGATTCTTAGTAATATCTCAGTCATATGACTCATAAGACTTATTGTGCGATGATCATCGCATTCAATCGTACTCGATTTCTTTGGTAGGGCTATGAATATTGATTTGAGCATGTCGTCTTATATATATCCGCTGTTGTAGATATCATTCAATATTTGTGTTATTATTGCTATTCAAAAATCACCCATGGCTTCAATCTCTTCTTTAGTTATAGTATCTGGTCCAGGAGCTTTGCCTGCTTTCATATTGCGCATGAAATGGCAGGACAAAATAACAAACTTAACTTTCCTGCAATGTGCCAAGAACCTAACAATCACGTCAATGCTCCGAAGGAAGGTTAGGATGGCGTCCTGCGAATGGAAGAAAACCGCATTTTTAAGCAAAAACTATATGGTGAACTAATACACAGAAAACGACAAATAGTCAGGCCTAAACTACGCTATAGAGATATTTGTAAATCATCTCCGAATGACTTCAAAAACTGTGGAAATGACTGGGGACATCTGGCAAGAGACCGACATCATGGAAAGCCCTTATAAGGAATGGCATAACATAATTTGAGGCAATCCTATGGCAAAACATGGAAGAGAAATGACTCAAGAAAAAAAAAGATAGAAAACCCTGTGGATCAGTGGGCCTGACTTGTTCATTCTGTGGTCGAGTGTGTTTGTCAAACATTGGTAGAATCAGCCACGTGAGAAGCTGTTCAACAAAAACAAAACCTCAAATACACATACATGCACAAAAGCCTCCACTAAACCTTCTGACAAGACGAGAAGGGCCATATATACATAATGCAATTACGCTTTTACCCATTCTGAACACATTGTAACAGTGCATTTATCTATTATTTCATTGTATCATCATTGGTGCCGTCTCCGCATCGAAGGTTGGCTACCAAGGAGCGCCATTCCACTCTGTCTCTTGTTTTGATGGTGCAGATTATCATACGCTGACTTGTCCATCTTTTGATGTTACTCGTCCATGTTAGTCTTGGTCTGCCTCTGCCTCTTTTTACCTTGTATTTTCCTTTCCAATATTACTTTTATTAGGCTTTTGTATCTTTTAACATGATCCAAAAATTTCATTTGTCTTGATCTAATTGTGTTTAGTAGTTCTCTTTTCATTTTTAGTTGTTTTAAAACTTCCTCGTTTGTTTTCTTTTCTTTCCATCCATTTCTACCTATTCTTCATTCTATATACAGTTCAAATGATCGGAGTTCCTAGCCCGACGTATTCTTATCATTTCTTATCAGCTGCCGGCCCGCCCCTCCGTGTTGTAGTATTCTCTGGTTAGATGGTTACTTTCGGTGGGGGGTGGGGGGGGGCATGCAGTCATGTGAGTATACAAAGACGCCACGCAGAGTAGCAAGCCATTTTATACTGAAGTGGACATCACTATACTAACGCAGCTGCTAGGTTAAAGCTAAGGCAGTCGTGTGGGCAGGATGCTATGAGAAGTGTTGCGCAGAATAAGTTTAGTTATAATATGCCGAATATAGCGTGAGGTTCGATGTAACAGGAGGTCGACAATATAGCGTGGGTTTCGATGTAACAGGAGGTCGACAATATAGCGTGGGTGACAATGTAACAGGAAGTCGATAATATAGCGTGGGGTTCGATGTAACAGGAGGTCGACAATATAGCGTGGGTGACGATGTAACATGAGGTCGACAATATAGCGTGTGAAGTTCGATGTAACAGAAGGTCGACAATATAGCGTGAGGTTCGATTTAAGGTCGACAATATAGCGTGGGTGACGATGTAAGGTCGACAATATAGCGTGAGGTTCGATGTAAGGTCGACAATATAGCGTGAGGTTCGATGTAAGGTCGACAATATAGCGTGAGGTTCGATGTAAGGTCGACAATATATCGTGAGGTTCGATGTAACAGGAGGTCGACAATATAGCGTGGATGACGATGTAACAGGAGGTCGACAATATAGCGTGAGGTTCGATGTAACAGAAGGTCGACAATATAGCGTGAGGTTCGATGTACGATCGACAATATAGCGTGGGTGACTATGTAAAGTTGACAATATAGCGTGAAGTTCGATGTAAGGTCGTCAATATAGGGTGAGGTTCGATGTAAGGTCGACAATATAGCGTGAGGTTCGATGTAAGGTCGACAATATAGCGTGAGGTTCGATGTAACAGAAGGTCGACAATATAGCGTGAGGTTCGATGTAAGGTCGACAATATAGCGTTAAGTTCGATGTAACAGGAGGTCGACAATATAGCGTGGGTGACGATGTAACAAGAGGTCGACAATATAGCGTGTGGTTCGATGTAACAGGATGTCGACAATATAACGTGGGTGACGATGTAACAGGAGGTCGACAATATAGCGTGAGGTTCGATGTAACAGGAGGTCGACAATATAGCGTGAGGTTCGATGTAACAGGAGGTCGACAATATAGCGTGAGGTCCGATGTAACAGAAGGTCGACAATATAGCGTGAGGTTCGATGTAACAGTAGGTCGACAATATAGCGTGAGGTTCGATGTAACAGGAGGTCGACGCTTCGGAATCATGACCACGCCTCCCTCCCCTCCCCACCCCCCTCCCCACCCCTCTAGAGTGTCAAGAAGCTAAAGGGTCGAAACATTTGCTCCACGAGCCCCTTCTGATGATCAGATTGCCTCCTGCTGCGAAGCTCTGTATGAAGAGTTTCCTATTACTGATTTTATTGTTATAGACTTTTTTTTCTGTTGTTACATTTCGTAGGTATCATTTTATCTTTTATGTCTATAATGTTGTAATAAAAGTAAAAAGTAAAGTACCCCCGTCACGCCAAGTGGCGTTTAGGGAATATGGTGTAAGTGACCATAAATTGTACAGACCTTCAGCACATGATTTTTGGGGTAATGTGGTCGGTATTACGCCCTTGCCGCTTTACTTTCCAAGAAAAAAATCCGGTACCCATTAATGGCTGGGTGAACCGGAAGCCGTAGGTTGGGATCGAACCCTACCTCTTGTCCTTTGTAGTCCAGTTCACTAACCACTTGTCTTAGTTATATAGAAGCCGAGAGATCTGGGTGGTCTATAGGTAAGACGTCGTACTCTGGACAAGAAAGTCTCTTGTTCGATTTACAAACGGTGGGGATTTTCTCTTCGATTCCGTGGTTTCGTCCCGGTTTTACTCTACCCCGCTCTCTGGCTAGTGACATTTGACGATTTTTTTGTTGTTGTTGTCGGCCTGTCGAATTAACCCAGTGAGCGAGGAAGCAATTTATTTATTTTTTATGTGTGGACTGATGGACATCAAGGCTGTGACTGAAGGAAGTTTAGCGTTATAGCCAAGCCAGCGGACTAACTATTCCGGAAGTGACGCTTTCAGATTTAACTTAAACCTCAGTCTAACTTGCACAACTCTGCCATCCAGGGGCAAAAGAAATCAAGAACGGGGAAAGATAAAATAGGGGGGGGGGGGGGGCACTGATGGTTACATTCGACAAAGTTTTGTATTTCGTATGCTTCTTCATTTTTTTTTTTTTACATATTGCATGAAGCTTAACCGAGAAAACTAATCTAAATAAAATGAAACATAGATTTCTTAAAATCAGAAAATGAGAGAAGAAAACCTTTACTGAAACTAATGCGATTGTCCTGAATGCAAAAAAAAAAAAAAAATGCTTTCAGACACAGTTTTGCATTTTTCAAGACGCCTTTTTCGGGGAAAGAAAGAATATTACCAGTGTTAACGTCAGGTCTGTGCAATAGGAAGAAACGTTTGGTTTCTGTGGGCATCAGAGAGAGGATATAAATATATGGGAGTGGGGAGTCCAATGATAAGATAATCGAGCTGCTGAATGTATCTGTTGGGTGCTAGAAGAAATAGAGATTTAAAGTAGGGGATAGTAGAGTCGAAACAAAATTTGAGTCGGGCTGAAGACGGGGAAGAATTCTGTGTTAGATTTCTGGAGTCAGGGGCGATTTTGAGACGACCTGAAAAGAAGTAATGAGTGGGATTTGTGGGGGTCGGGGCAATTGTGAGATGAGTCAGAAAGGGAAAAATAATGAGTCGGATTAATAGGGGTCGAGCACTTGTGAGATGAGTCAGAAAGGGAAAAATAATGAGTCGGATTAATAGGGGTCGAGCACTTGTGAGATGAGTCAGAAAGGGAAAAATAATGAGTCGGATTAATAGGGGTCGAGCACTTGTGAGATGAGTCAGAAAGGGAAAAATAATGAGTCGGATTTATGGAGGTCGGGGTAGTTGTGAGATGAGTCAGAAAGGGAAAATTAATAAGTGGGATTAATAGGGGTCGAGCACTCGTGAGATGAGTTAGATAGGGAAAAGTAATGAGTCGGAATACCTAAAAGGTGTCGTGGTTTATAACATTTGTCGTTCTTGAGCTGCTCGAACTGTCTGAATTAGCGATTTTCCTTTGTTGTTACATGTCTCTGTCACTGCATCTATCCATCTTCTTCTGGGTCTTCCTCTTGATCTTTTTCCATGCATTCTCGAGAAGAACGCCCTTGATAGTGATTAGTAAGGGTTCTTTCTGACCAGGTGGCCAAACCATTTAAGTTGTTGTTGTTCTAAGCCAGTGGTGGGGAGTGTTAGACACTCCAAGGTATGATGACAGCTTTACAAAGTAGGAACACAACACAATACTGACGCTTCTTGTGTTGTTTGTTACTTTTCTCAAGCAACGCATCTCACATGTATTGATCTTTCTTAAATGTGATTTAAACAGGGTCCATGTTTCACTTTCATAGCACAAAGTTGGTATGAAAATGCTATTTATCATTTGTTGTTTAGCTGCTATAGAAATGTTTGGATGTCTTAACAATAGTGAAAGCTGGTATGTGACAGCATTGCTTTTTGTATTCTCATGTCAATTTCTATGTCTAGTTTTCCATCTTCTGTAAACATTGTGCCCAAAACTTGAATTCCTCTACTTGTTTTATTTCTTTATCTTTGATCTTAATGTTTAATGGGTGTCTTAATTTGCTTATTCTCATAGCCACTGTTTTTGCTGTGTTAATTTTCATACTGTATTTGTACAAATTTTATCTAGAGATGTTAAATGCTGTTGTAGCAGGTTTTCATCCTCATATATTAGGCATTGGTCATCTGCGAAGAGTAGCTCGTTGATGTTGGAATTTTCTGCCTCTAAGTTGTTATTTGACTTCTCCTTATTGTTGGTTGTTTCCAGATTTATTTTGTCCATATATATGACGAGTGGTGAGAGGACACATCCTTGTCTTACACCTGTTGTAACCTGAAACCATTCTGACAAACCCTCCGATGTTCTAACGGCACTTTGACTCTTTTTATTTTTGAGTAATCAACGAGAAATTAATACGTTGGATTAATAGAGTCACAACCTATTTTAAGAGGAGTCGTGCTGTACAAAGATAAAGGCGTCTAAATGAGTGCTGACTCCATCAAATGATTGGATCGTATTGCGTGGGTTTCATTCATGCCATTGACAGAGCTCTGTGCTCGTTGTGGGTTATCCCCGCTTACTGTAGTAAGTACCATTCTTTCCCGTCATTAAACGAGAAACACGCACATTCGTCATTACCGTAATAGCTGGGAAAAGCTATCTTGCTATATACTAAATGGCGCCGATTTTAACGATAGTTTCTTCTTGTCATTCGTTCAGCTATTGAATCTGTCTACAGGGCTAGTGTTTGTGAGTGCTCTGTGGGTTGGCTATTTCTTCTAATCTGCCAGTTCAGGCCGTGATTAAGGCGCGTATATAATGTTAGAATATGTGTGTGTAGTGAGGTTTGGTATTGATCAGTGATTTCCTTAAAGCTGGCACGAAAGGGCAGACTTAATTAGAGCAGAAATAGCATTGCCTCTTATATCTCAGCCTCCAGTCTGCCATTCTTTTTTTGCTTTGAGTATCATTGATCTTTCTATCACTCTTACCTTCTCATTCTCTCCTGGCCACTTTTCTTTTTCTATCCTCTCCCACTCTTGTTCCTCTCTCCCATTCGTGTTTCTCTCTCCCATTCGTGTTTCTCTCTCCCATTCTTGTTTCCCTCTACCACTCTTGTTTCTCTCTACCACTCTTGTTCCTCTTCCCACTCTTGTTTCTCTCTACCACTCTTGTTTCTCTCTACCACTCTTGTTCCTCTCTACCACTCTTGTTTGTTTCTCTCTACCACTCTTGTTTCTCTCTACCACTCTTGTTCCTCTTCCCCACTCTTGTTTCTCTCTACCACTCTTGTTTCTCTCTACCACTCTTGTTTCTCTCTACCACTCTTGTTTCTCTCTACCACTCTTGTTCCTCTTCTCGCTCTTGTTTCTCTCTCCACTCTTGTTCCTCTTCCCACTCTTGTTTCTCTCTCCACTCTTGTTCCTCTTCCCACTCTAGTTTGTTTCTCTCTTCCTCTCTTGATTCCTCACTTTTTTCTCCGTTCCCTTCTTGCTCTATTATCTCCCCCGTCTCTGCACGCTCTCTCCGGCAACTGATACATCTGTTTCCTCCATTTTTATCATTTATCTTTATTCCACCTTTGTTTTTCTCTGTCCTTATATCGTTTTCTTCATCCCCTCTTTATATTTTTCTTTCACCGCTTCAGTGCTCCAGACTCTTTCCAACCCTAGTTACCCCATCCTCTTCACTCTCTTGTTCCAACGCTTTCTGCATCATCTCTCGCCTTTATCTCCCCAGTCCCTGGTTGTCCATCTCTCTCTCTTTCACCATATTTCTCATCTCTTTCAGACACTCCTCTTCATCATTCAATTTCTCATTTTTTTATTTCTCTCTTCTTCAATCTCTCCTCCGTTTTCTCTCTCAACCTTTCAATCTAATTAATCTCAATCTCTCACACAATCTCACTCTCCCTTGCTCTTCCTCATCTCCCTTGCTCGCTCTCACTCCCTCTTCCTCAGTATATCATCCGATTTGTATTTAATTATTACCTCACAAGCCCACACATACGCGCATACATATACGCATACATAACTCCATTTCGCTATCTCCTCCATTGTGTTGTGTCCCGACTTATCAAAAAGCAGATTCCAAATGTGAACATAAATTTCTGTGACTTTTCAAACTCTTTTATGTCGAATTCGCGCTCTGTTTCCCTGTTTGAAATCAATGGCCTGTTACAACAAGAGGCTGGTCTCCTGAGATTTAATCCTCTCTCTCCTCCCTCCCACTGTGTTACCAGGGAAACATATTGGTAAACAAATGCAGCTTTAAGCTATAGTGGTGCTAGACATTGCGAGAGAGAGAGAGAGAGAGAGAGAGAGAGCGAGAGAGGGGGGGGGTGGGGACTGTTCGACATGGAATCACTGTTTTATCTTTGTTTCTCTCTTCCTCTCTTTTATCTCTGTTTCTCTCTTCCTCTGTTTTATCTCTGTTTCTCGCTTCCTCTGTTTTATCTGTTTCTCTCTTTCTCTGTTTTATCTCCGTTTCTCTCTTCCTCTAATTTATCTATATTTCTCTTTTCCTCTGTTTTATCTCAGTTTCTCTTCCTCTTTTATCTCCGTGTCTCACTTCCTCTGTTTTATCTCTTTTTCTCGCTTTCTCTGTTTTATCTCTGTTTCTCTCTTCCTCTGTTTTATCATGATCGCTCACTCCTATTTATCCTTCATTTGTCTATGTTTTAAACATTTTATTCCTCTCCTCCAGTTTCTTTATTCTTCTCTTATTCACTCTCGTAGTCATTATCATGTTTCCGTCTCTCTCTCTCTCTCTCTCTCTCTCTCTTTATATATATCTCCCTCTCCTTCATTCTTCTCCCATCCTCACCCCTCTATCAATGTCTCATAATTCTAACAACCAGTCTTTCCTCTCTTATCATATCCTTTTCTCTCTATGCGTCCCTTGTCCTCTTACTTATCTCTTCTATTTTCCTCTTACTTGTTTTCATTCAAACGACCACGCTCTTCACCTTCTACATACCTACCTAACTACCTACTGCCCTTATCATATGTCTATGTCATCTACAATATGCTGTAGAAATTAAACATTGATGGTAAGGATCTGCGAATCATAAAAAACATGTACTGGCAACTAAGAGCACCTATACGAATTAGTGAAGCCTTTGAAATGTGGATATATAGAAGAATAGGTAGAATTGGATGGAAAGAAAAGATAACAAACGATGAAGTTTTAAAACAACTGAAAATAAAAAGAGAACTACTAAATACAATTAAGACAAGATAAATGAAATTTTGGGGGCATATTGAAAGACACAACAGCCTACTAAAAGTAATATTGGAAGGAAAAAATACAAGGCAAAAGAGGCAGAGGCAGACCAAGACTAACATGGACGAGTAACATCAAAAGATGGACAAGTCAATCTATGTCAGCCTGCACCATCAAAGCAAGAAACAGAGTAGAATGGCGATCCATGGTAGCCAACCTTCGTTGCGGAGAAGGCACACGATGATGATGATGATGATATGAATTAACAACCAAACAGGACAATTTCAATTTATAAAACAAGGAGTCAGACAAGGCTGTGTTCTATAACAATGGTTATATCGAAGAAACAATCATCACCATCATACAGCATAAAAATAAACAAGACAAATCTGAAACAAGTGCAACGTTTGAAATACTTGGGCACAGTGATAACATCAGATGGAAGATGCAACACGGAAATAAAAAGGCAGAATAGCTCAGGCCAAAATAGCATTTCAGAAAATGAAAAATATCTTATGCAACAAATCTATGTCAATATAAATGAGAAAGAGAGTTCATCGATGCTATATAGAAACAATTCTGACCTATGGAAGCGAATCAAGGCCAGTAGACAAACAAATGAAAAGACGATTAGAGGCCACAGTAGTATAGTATGTCAATTAGGACCGTGGAATGTGCTTCCAGAAGCACCTAAATCCTTATATAAATAGTCTACCCGTACATGGAAGCACATTTTTTGGTGCGGTTTTTCCTTATATGAGAGTCTACCGTTTTTCCTTATATGAGAGTCTACCCGCCCATTTTTGTTCCGGTCGTGGTGCTCGTGGCGGTGGTGGTGGTGTTGTGGTGACCTCCCGCGGCGGTGGTGAAGGGGTGGTGAAGGGGTGGTGGTGGTGGTATCATAAATCTATTATATTCTTTGTACTTTCAATGGTTCCGTAACTTTCATAAATTTATTCTTTCTTTATACTCTCATTCAATAAAAAACAGTGACAAGTTTATTTATTGTTTTTAAAAACTTCCTTTAGAATTAAAGGTAACAGCTTAGGCCGTTACACACGCTACACGCCAAATACGAAACACTGTGTTTAACGTTAAGCGAGAGATCAAAGAGTTCCCGGTAGGCGCGCCGCAAGGGGCCGCAAGATCAAAGAGTTCACGGTAGACGCGAGGCGACCTCGCGCAGCGCGCGAGGGGCCGCAAGATCAAAGAAGCCGCCACCGGTGAGTACTTACTTCCCGCTGTGAAAACTCCGTAGCCGGTAAGTGTTCATCAGGAGAGTCATTTAACAGGGGAATTTTACGATACCGATGTTTTAATGTGAGACGCTTGGGGGTAATTAATATCTTTGCGCTGGTTCGTGTTCAAAGACCGTGTTTCGCTGTGAAAAGTTTTGATTGAATGTTTGAGTGCCAGACTGGCCAGGGCTACGGACTTTTTATCATCTGAAGATTAGAATACCACTTATCAGGGGAATTTTAGTGGGTGGTTGTTTTAATGTGGGATGTTTAGGGGGAAATTAATATGTTTGAAGTAGAGAGTACTTGATCGATCAAAGAGGTTAGAACTGTATATAAGTAGATCCAAGCAGCCAGGATTTTATTCTCACTCTCTGAAGCAGTTTCAACGAGTGTCTTGGCTGTAACGCAAGCAAGAGTGTGCTTGGCTGTACAAGTAAATTTTCTTTACAAATCGTAAGTAGAACCTTATTTCATAGATTCTATACTGTCATTTATTTTAATTTAACAAAATAATTTAAAATTAAATAAATTAAAACAACTCAAATAAAAAACAAACAAATATACTCTTTTTATAATGTTTATTTTCACAATGAAACATAAATTTATTTCAATACATCAACGTGGACAACACATGTTACACATTCAAATGTTTATAATTGAACAATGATGATTTCAATAGTACAAATATGAATTCAAATCATCTGAAAAAAGTACACAAATAACAACATAGTCATGTATAAGTAATAAAAAATGTCACTGTCCCACTGCAGAATTTATTAATTTTACTCGTCTCGGCTTCCTCGCTTTGTTGGAACTGTCTGTTTGGGCTAAATGGTTATCAAACACTGGTGAATACGAAGGTTGATTAGAGTTCAAAACACAGCCACCCTCCATTTTGACAAAGCCTTGATCAAAGACGGCGTAGGTAATTGGCGACTGAGTGGAAATTGAATCACTCGAGGCATACATATCTCTTGGTTCTTTCGGTTGCTCAACAAGAGGCGTAGTATAGTTCATGTTATCATAATTTGCTGCAATGTCATCTCGCATATCAACTAGCGTGATAAATTCATCTCTCGAGAGTGTTATTCCAGTTCTGGTAGGAAACTTAAGAAGACTCTCACCACGATATGACCTTATGTTTATCAATGGTCTGTTATGAAAAGCAGAAACTGAGACTGCCTTAACACCATCTTTGGACAGTGGAATTATATTCTCATTTCTACGAGACATGAAAATACGTTGATCACATATATCAAATGAAGCTGGCATATTAACGCTAGCCGATTCCATGTTTGAATCACACGACTTGGTAGCAGGGCTCTGACTTTCTGTATGTAGTAGAACTGAGAACGGCTGACCTTTATACCCTGTAACAAGTGGGGCGTGGCCAGCCTAATTATAGTAACCAATGGAATACGTTCTATTTATAGTAACTGATGCAATACGTCATCGGACGTGTTGAGACATGGCTAAATCGTTACGGTCTAAGATACGTTGCATTTCATCGTCTAAATCTCTCAAGTTAGGCAAAAAGGGCATATTCTTTCCAACCAATACTCCCTATTCTTCTACACATCTGCATCTCGAAGCCTTCGAATTTATATTCAATGTTTGGCTACTGACAATGTAGCAGTCATTTCGTTGTAATGGTCATCTCGTTGTAACAGACACGTATGTCATGTCGTTGTAACAGACACGTATGTCATGTCATTTTATCAGAGACGTATGGTATGTCGTTGTAATAGCCATGTCGTTGTATCAGTCATGTCGATGTAGTAGACACGTATGTCATGTCAATGTAACAGTCATGTCAATGTAACAGTCATGTCAATGTAACAGTCATTTCGTTGTAATAGTCATCTCGTTGTAACAGTCACGTATGTCATGTCGTTTTATCAGAGACGTATGGTATGTCGTGATGGACGAATGTAGGTTGTCGACTGTGCCATGATGGATCATGTAGGTTGTCGACTGGGCCATGATGGATCATGTAGGTTGTCGACTGTGCCATGATGGATCATGTAGATTGTCGACTGTGTCGTGATGGACGAATGTAGGTTGTCGACTGTGCCATGATGGATCATGTAGGTTGTCGACTGGGCCATGATGGATCATGTAGGTTGTCGACTGTGCCATGATGGATCATGTAGATTGTCGACTGTGTCGAGATGGATGAATGTAGGTTGTCGACTGTGCCATGATGGATGAATGTAGGTTGTCGACTGTGCCATGATGGATCATGTAGGTTGTCGACTGTGCCATGATGGATCATGTAGATTGTCGACTGTGTCGAGATGGATGAATGTAGGTTGTCGACTGTGCCATGATGGATCATGTAGATTGTCGACTGTGTCGAGATGGATGAATGTAATTGTCGAGTATGCTCCAACAAATCACCGCGCCATTTAAACTTCTTTGAACATAATGGACACGGATGTTCACCAGAAGAAACCTCATTATGAGAAACCATCTGGAGAAAATCCAATAACCCTTTCGTCAACCATATTTAACATACCTAGTTTAACTTCATCAAACATCAAGCTCAACAATACTTAGCATACCTACTTTAAACACCTCGATAAAATTGAATAACCTTTCATCGATAAGCCTTAACGTACTTTAAGAGAAAACAATCCAACTTACTGTGTAAAATAGAATCTCAATCCGTTAGAATGAATAGTAACTTTCCTTGAAGCAACCAAACTTATAACACGAAAGCCCTGAAGGGTCTTGTTTAAATATAGCCTGGTAACAAATGAATACATTATCCAATCAGCGAGTGATTATGCCAACATCGACTGATATCTGGATTAACCAATTAGAGAAGAGCATTAACATTGGAGGCGGAGCAAAGAAATGACTGACATCTGTATTATAACCATTCAGAGAAGAGCATTAGCATGGGAGGCGGAGCAAAGAAATGACTGACATCTGTATTATAACCATTCAGAAAAGAGCATTACCATGAACGGCAGAGTGATTAACCAATTATAGAAGAGCGTAACTTTGAAAGCGGTTCCAGTTCCATCTTAAGGTAAATGATTTGGTCGGGTTCTCATCGAGGATTGTGGGCGTTTCTGGTCCATAGAATGTGTTTGGATAAACTTATGTAGGAGTTTATGTTCCTGGGGGTTGATATTATTCACACATATGATAAGGCGTATAAGAAACATTCCAAGTTTTATAACGCGATGGCTAACCTAGTATACACATGATCGGAGAGAAATGAGCTGTTATTTACTGGAATAATTCAGCGAGTCGGTGGTCATGATATCTACGCCACGTTTGTAACCATCGTTATCGAAATACTTTCAGATCGAATTCGCAATTTCGGTCGTCTTGTTGTTCTATATACCCTCGCCTATCGATTAGTTAAGAATCATGTCAAAGACATGTTCGACTCTGATTCCGACATTTGTGTTTTAGAAACGGACTTTGGTACTTGGACCGGTGGTATCATCGGAAGAGAATTTGGAGAGTGGTTACTAAAAGAAGGTGGTTTGGAAAATTTTCTAGACCTCTCTAACGAAGAAGCTACAACACTGTGGACTCTACTTCACAACAGCCTTTGGTCTTTAAGAGCTTTACCTAGAAATGTTTATCTGTGAGTTTATATATTTTCCCTAATAAAAGTTTGGTAACCCCACAGCATTTGTTACTGCCTTACAATATTGTTTACCAGGTCACGACACCCTCTCACACTGATGATGAGGGTTGTCCTGTAGTAGGCCTGTGATTGTAATAAGAATGGTTTGCTCCAGCTTTGAAATCTGAAATTTTCACAAAAAGAGATGGTGTTACTCAGTTCCCCTATAATGGCGATGTTGAGTTACTAAAAATAGATTTTGATCTCTGATGCAATACCTGATTAGTTACTAAAAATAGAATGTGACCTATGATCCAATAACAGAATACTCATTGCCCTGGTGACCAATTGAGACTGATGGAAAAGTGAATTCCCAGTCATAGAAAAGTATGTTGTCACGATAGGTGTGTCAATAACAAGGAATAAAAAATCATTAAAGACATCCTAATTAAGTTGTGAAATTTTGGTGGTTGAGAGATAAATCTGAAGATAAGCACATCAAACTATAAGAACAAGGAAACAATCGTATATTACACACTCTTAGAGCCAGTGTTAAGTTAACACGTATTTAGTTAAAATAGAAGGTTATAAATTGAGTAGAGGTAAACTTATACCTTATGGCTCATCTACTTTTTCGAATAAACTCAAGTTCAGAAGAGGAAGACAGTGATGACGATAGTGATTTGTCAATGAGCATGCAAACCACGACAATATGGTCTAGTGGTAATTTTAATAATGGTTTAACTTTAGACTCAATTTTCAAAAAGACAAATATACGTGAAAGGTTTTTAAACTCTAGTGAAACCTCTGACACCTACATCACCGGCTCTCAAAATCAGGGAGCTGGAAGACTGGAGATTCCAACTGAAATAATTAACAACCACTCCTCGACTGGTAATAGAGATATACAAATCTTTGAACATGATATTTATTTTGAACAAATTAACGCAACGTGGAACGAACAATACGCTTGCAGCCAGCAAGGTGATACACTAAACGATAGAGCTACCAAGGTAGGTAATTGCTTTGGAGTCGAGTTTACCTTTTGATTTGATATTCTCTGTTTCTCCTTCGTTATCTTTATTACTGGGTTATTACACAACTAGTAGAGACATTATCTTTATTGATGATGATGATAAATAGTAAATTTCCACATGTAATGAAAATTTTGAAACTAGTTGCTAGTAATGATTGACGTTATAGTAAAGGAAACCGACAAAAAAAATAAAGGACTCATCGTTAATACCATAAAGAAGTAACTGTAACATCAAAGAAAACGACAAGTGGAATAATATTAATACTGGTAAATCTTTTGAAGTGTTATCCTCTGGAGTAGAGTAAATTTTACGTAGAAGCAGGTTTAAATTACCCAAGAGACTCATGGACAATAGGTTACTAGGTGAGAAGCGAAAGAGATATCCAATACTTGGATGTTGTGACTTGTAATGAGAACCGCTGTAATAACTTGTACCAACTTGAAAACGTGAGGGGTGAAAAGACAGAGGGAAACAAAGAGAAATGACATCAGCTACAGCGTTGTGAAGAGATATTTTATTATAAAGTGTTTTTCATTTAGAAGTTTTTGCTGGCTTTTAAACCTAAATTGTCTCGTTTCTTCTAGGTTCATTTTTGTGAAGAAACGATTGTTTTAACAATCCACGATGATGAAAATGACGAACCCAATTATTCTTGGCAGCAGTTTTCTATAGACAAGGAGCGCTTCATAAACCGTATACAAGAATGTGGCAAAATTATTTCCCCCATCCTAGCTATTGATCACAGAGCCAAGATTCTAAAAAAAAAAAAAAGTATTTCAGAAGTAATAGAAACTAAAGTTTAGTTGATATTTTACTTGCCAAGCCCAATCCTGTGTTCTCAAGAACACTTCCCTCTAATGAGCATAACATGCTATACTCGAGTTTGTCTCCAACTTGTCAGTGTAGGACCCGCCCTCTGGATCATCATTTGTTTTGATGACTCCTTGGATACATCGGCTTCGTGGAACAAACTTCCCATGACTCATCAAAGATGGCCGCTCTCTGAACATGTCTCATCACGTCCAATGACGTATTGCATCAGTTACTATAAATAGAACGTATTCCATTGGTTACTATAAATAGACTGACCACGCCCCCTTGTTACAGGGTATAAAGGGCAGCCGTTCTCAGTGCTGCTACATACAGAAAGTCAGATCCCTGCTACCAAGTCGTGTGCTTTTTAGAATGGAGTCCGTTAGAATGGATATGTGTGATTCCGCTGTTAATGTTGACTGTGATGGTGCTTTTTTCTATGCCGCTCGTAATGGCGAGTATGTAAAGCCTCTACAGAAGAATGGTTTGAAGGCTGTCTCAGTTTCGAGATATCGAGCAAAGACTTTAATTCATCTTAGAAAATACGATGGCAAAACGGGGTTGAAATTCCCAACACGTTACGGTATAACACTAACACAGCCTGAATTTGAGACTTTAGTGGGTCTGAAGTCTACGATTCTCTCAGAGTGTGACAGACTACGAGTAGCCACAGGTGATGCGTCTACGATTCTCTCAGCTGAGTGTGACAGTATACAAGCAACCACTGATGGAGCTTCTACATTTCGCTCAGACTATGCCCGAGAACAAACGGCCAATGAGTGTGACAGTATACAAGCAACCACTGATGGAGCTTCTACATTTCGCTCAGACTATGACAGAGAACAAACAGCCAATGAGGGTGAGTGGTCGATCGCTGCTCCTTCCTTTTATGACGACTTCCAGTATCAACAGAGTGATCTTTCGACTGTTCTCACAGACACAGCTCACAAACGAATTGACCCCCGTTCGATCACTAATATAACTGATGGATCTTATGTTATTAAGAACAATAAACAAAATTGTGTTAAATTTTGCGATCCTTGTGTATTTAAAAAACCACGTGGGAGACCACGTAAACTTGTAATTTAAGCACTATACACATATGTTGTTATATGTGTACTTTTTTAGATGATTTGTATCCATATTTGCACTATTTAAAGCATCATTGTTCAATTATAAACATTTGAATGTGTAACATGTGTTGTCTAGTTTTATTGTGAAAATAAACATTATAAAAAGATCATATTTGTTTGTTTTTATTTGACTTATTTTAATTTTAATTAGTTTCTTCGAAAAAGTAGATGAGCCATAAGGTATAAGTTTACCTCTACTCAATTTATAACCTTCTATTTTAACTAAATACGTGTTAACTTAACACTGGCTCTAAGAGTGTGTAATATACGATTGTTTCCTTGTTCTTATAGTTTGATGTGCTTATCTTCAGATTTATCTCTCAACCACCAAAATTTCACAACTTAATTAGGATGTCTTTAATGATTTTTTATTCCTTGTTATTGACACACCTATCGTGACAACATACTTTTCTATGACTGGGAATTCACTTTTCCATCAGTCTCAATTGGTCACCAGGGCAATGAGTATTCTGTTATTGGATCATAGGTCACATTCTATTTTTAGTAACTAATCAGGTATTGCATCAGAGATCAAAATCTATTTTTAGTAACTCAACATCGCCATTATAGGGGAACTGAGTAACACCATCTCTTTTTGTGAAAATTTCAGATTTCAAAGCTGGAGCAAACCATTCTTATTACAATCACAGGCCTACTACAGGACAACCCTCATCATCAGTGTGAGAGGGTGTCGTGACCTGGTAAACAATATTGTAAGGCAGTAACAAATGCTGTGGGGTTACCAAACTTTTATTAGGGAAAATATATAAACTCACAGATAAACATTTCTAGGTAAAGCTCTTAAAGACCAAAGGCTGTTGTGAAGTAGAGTCCACAGTGTTGTAGCTTCTTCGTTAGAGAGGTCTAGAAAATTTTCCAAACCACCTTCTTTTAGTAACCACTCTCCAAATTCTCTTCCGATGATACCACCGGTCCAAGTACCAAAGTCCGTTTCTAAAACACAAATGTCGGAATCAGAGTCGAACATGTCTTTGACATGATTCTTAACTAATCGATAGGCGAGGGTATATAGAACAACAAGACGACCGAAATTGCGAATTCGATCTGAAAGTATTTCGATAACGATGGTTACAAACGTGGCGTAGATATCATGACCACCGACTCGCTGAATTATTCCAGTAAATAACAGCTCATTTCTCTCCGATCATGTGTATACTAGGTTAGCCATCGCGTTATAAAACTTGGAATGTTTCTTATACGCCTTATCATATGTGTGAATAATATCAACCCCCAGGAACATAAACTCCTACATAAGTTTATCCAAACACATTCTATGGACCAGAAACGCCCACAATCCTCGATGAGAACCCGACCAAATCATTTACCTTAAGATGGAACTGGAACCGCTTTCAAAGTTACGCTCTTCTATAATTGGTTAATCACTCTGCCGTTCATGGTAATGCTCTTTTCTGAATGGTTATAATACAGATGTCAGTCATTTCTTTGCTCCGCCTCCCATGCTAATGCTCTTCTCTGAATGGTTATAATACAGATGTCAGTCATTTCTTTGCTCCGCCTCCAATGTTAATGCTCTTCTCTAATTGGTTAATCCAGATATCAGTCGATGTTGGCATAATCACTCGCTGATTGGATAATGTATTCATTTGTTACCAGGCTATATTTAAACAAGACCCTTCAGGGCTTTCGTGTTATAAGTTTGGTTGCTTCAAGGAAAGTTACTATTCATTCTAACGGATTGAGATTCTATTTTACACAGTAAGTTGGATTGTTTTCTCTTAAAGTACGTTAAGGCTTATCGATGAAAGGTTATTCAATTTTATCGAGGTGTTTAAAGTAGGTATGCTAAGTATTGTTGAGCTTGATGTTTGATGAAGTTAAACTAGGTATGTTAAATATGGTTGACGAAAGGGTTATTGGATTTTCTCCAGATGGTTTCTCATAATGAGGTTTCTTCTGGTGAACATCCGTGTCCATTATGTTCAAAGAAGTTTAAATGGCGCGGTGATTTGTTGGAGCATACTCGACAATTACATTCATCCATCTCGACACAGTCGACAATCTACATGATCCATCATGGCACAGTCGACAACCTACATTCATCCATCTCGACACAGTCGACAATCTACATGATCCATCATGGCACAGTCGACAACCTACATGATCCATCATGGCACAGTCGACAACCTACATTCATCCATCATGGCACAGTCGACAACCTACATTCATCCATCTCGACACAGTCGACAATCTACATGATCCATCATGGCACAGTCGACAACCTACATGATCCATCATGGCCCAGTCGACAACCTACATGATCCATCATGGCACAGTCGACAACCTACATGATCCATCATGGCCCAGTCGACAACCTACATGATACATCATGGCACAGTCGACAACCTACATTCGTCCATCACGACATACCATACGTCTCTGATAAAACGACATGACATACGTGACTGTTACAACGAGATGACTATTACAACGAAATGACTGTTACATTGACATGACTGTTACATTGACATGACTGTTACATTGACATGACATACGTGTCTACTACATCGACATGACTGATACAACGACATGGCTATTACAACGACATACCATACGTCTCTGATAAAATGACATGACATACGTGTCTGTTACAACGACATGACATACGTGTCTGTTACAACGAGATGACCATTACAACGAAATGACTGCTACATTGTCAGTAGCCAAACATTGAATATAAATTCGAAGGCTTCGAGATGCAGATGTGTAGAAGAATAGGGAGTATTGGTTGGAAAGAATATGCCCTTTTTGCCTAACTTGAGAGATTTAGACGATGAAATGCGACGTATCTTAGACCGTAACGATTTAGCCATGTCTCAACACGTCCGATGACGTATTGCATCAGTTACTATAAATAGAACGTATTCCATTGGTTACTATAATTAGGCTGGCCACGCCCCACTTGTTACAGGGTATAAAGGTCAGCCGTTCTCAGTTCTACTACATACAGAAAGTCAGAGCCCTGCTACCAAGTCGTGTGATTCAAACATGGAATCGGCTAGCGTTAATATGCCAGCTTCATTTGATATATGTGATCAACGTATTTTCATGTCTCGTAGAAATGAGAATATAATTCCACTGTCCAAAGATGGTGTTAAGGCAGTCTCAGTTTCTGCTTTTCATAACAGACCATTGATAAACATAAGGTCATATCGTGGTGAGAGTCTTCTTAAGTTTCCTACCAGAACTGGAATAACACTCTCGAGAGATGAATTTATCACGCTAGTTGATATGCGAGATGACATTTTAGCAACTTATGATAACATCAACTATACTACGCCTCTTGTTGAGCAACCGAAAGAACCAAGAGATATGTATGCCTCGAGTGATTCAATTTCCACTCAGTCGCCAATTACCTACGCCGTCTTTGATCAAGGCTTTGTCAAAATGGAGGGTGGCTGTGTTTTGAACTCTAATCAACCTTCGTATTCACCAGTGTTTGATAACCATTTAGCCCAAACAGACAGTTCCAACAAAGCGAGGAAGCCGAGACGAGTAAAATTAATAAATTCTGCAGTGGGACAGTGACATTTTTTATTACTTATACATGACTATGTTGTTATTTGTGTACTTTTTTCAGATGATTTGAATTCATATTTGTACTATTGAAATCATCATTGTTCAATTATAAACATTTGAATGTGTAACATGTGTTGTCCACGTTGATGTATTGAAATAAATTTATGTTTCATTGTGAAAATAAACATTATAAAAAGAGTATATTTGTTTGTTTTTTATTTGAGTTGTTTTAATTTATTTAATTTTAAATTATTTTGTTAAATTAAAATAAATGACAGTATAGAATCTATGAAATAAGGTTCTACTTACGATTTGTAAAGAAAATTTACTTGTACAGCCAAGCACACTCTTGCTTGCGTTACAGCCAAGACACTCGTTGAAACTGCTTCAGAGAGTGAGAATAAAATCCTGGCTGCTTGGATCTACTTATATACAGTTCTAACCTCTTTGATCGATCAAGTACTCTCTACTTCAAACATATTAATTTCCCCCTAAACATCCCACATTAAAACAACCACCCACTAAAATTCCCCTGATAAGTGGTATTCTAATCTTCAGATGATAAAAAGTCCGTAGCCCTGGCCAGTCTGGCACTCAAACATTCAATCAAAACTTTTCACAGCGAAACACGGTCTTTGAACACGAACCAGCGCAAAGATATTAATTACCCCCAAGCGTCTCACATTAAAACATCGGTATCGTAAAATTCCCCTGTTAAATGACTCTCCTGATGAACACTTACCGGCTACGGAGTTTTCACAGCGGGAAGTAAGTACTCACCGGTGGCGGCTTCTTTGATCTTGCGGCCCCTCGCGCGCTGCGCGAGGTCGCCTCGCGTCTACCGTGAACTCTTTGATCTTGCGGCCCCTTGCGGCGCGCCTACCGGGAACTCTTTGATCTCTCGCTTAACGTTAAACACAGTGTTTCGTATTTGGCGTGTAGTGTGTGTAACGGCCTAAGCTGTTACCTTTAATTCTAAAGGAAGTTTTTAAAAACAATAAATAAACTTGTCACTGTTTTTTATTGAATGAGAGTATAAAGAAAGAATAGATTTATGAAAGTTACGGAACCATTGAAAGTACAAAGAATATAATAGATTTATGATACCACCACCACCACCCCTTCACCACCGCCGCGGGAGGTCACCACAACACCACCGCCACGAGCACCACGACCGGAACAAAAATGGGCGGGTAGACTCTCATATAAGGAAAAACGGTAGACTCTCATATAAGGAAAAACCGCACCAAAAAATGTGCTTCCATGTACGGGTAGACTATTTATATAAGGATTTAGGTGCTTCTTGAAGAACATTCCACGGTCCTAATTGACATACTATACTACTGGCCACATAGATGGAATTTCTCAGAAGAATGTTGAAAGTTCCCTGGACAGCTAAAAAGACCAATGAGAAAGTTCTCAAAGAGGCCAACATAAAAAGGGTGCTCTTAAAAAACATCAGAAAGAAGCAATCAACATTTTTTGGGCACTTCATGAGAAGAGGAAAGTTGGAATACTTGGTTACAACTGGCAAAATAAAAGGATAGAGAGATCGCGGACGACAAAGAGAGAAAACACTGGATAGCTTGGTGTCATGGCATGGAAAACAGTCAACAACAGAACTCATACGACGCATTGTGGATAGAAGATTGTGGAAGGACATGATCGCCAATGCCAACCGGTACGGCACATGATGATGATGATGATGATGATGATGATGATGATTTCATCTACCCACACCCCATTCTCTGTTAAATCTACTTCTCCCATTCGTATCTTTTTTTGTCAACACCACACTCTCCCGCTCTCTCTCTCTCTCTCTTTCCCTCTCTCTCTATCACACACACTCTTGTCTTCTCAATGATATACGAGCAGAATAGAATCGAACAGAAATTAACCCAATAACATCTTACAGCCTCACGTACACAAGCGCGCCGTCGCGGTGTCTTCGACAGACTTAGTTTATCCCATTAACGATTCTCGTGCATGCTCCTACGTTTGGACAACTGCCGTGTTTACCTTGTTTTAATAAACAAATCCTGCTTGTGGTGGTCACATTGCAGTTGGTTAGTTCCTTATGTTACCTGCCACCTTCTTCGCATTCAATCACATTGATAGAGGTTGTCAACAGAGAAATATGTATTGAAACATCGTACTATTACTAGGGAGTCTAGTGACAAACGACAATTCACAAACAGCAGAGATAGAATCAAGATGTATCAAAGCTTGTCAAATCATTGGACAGCTATCACCACTACTATCCAACAAGGAAATTACTCTAGAGCCAAAACGGGCACTGTACAATACAATCTTCATCCCAGCGTTGTGCAACCAATGCCAGTTCTGGACCCTAGATGCAAGAACAATAAGAAAAATAGCATCTACTGAGATTAAATGTGTCAGACGAATGACAGGAAACAACCTGAGAGACAATATCAGAAATGAAGAACTGAGAAAAAACTAGGAAAAGCCCCCGCCATAGAATATATAAAGATACAACGGATAAAATGGTTTGGCCACGTGACAAGGCAGAGTGATCAAAAACACAACACAATGAGCCCTCAATAAACGTTGCGAGAATACCAGACCCAAGGGTCGACCACGAAAAAGATGGATGAATGGACTATTAAAAGCACTAGGAAACATAAAACAGCAGAGGCGAACAGAAGACCGCAAATGATATCTCCCCTCGACGCTGAAAGGCAAATGAGGAAGGAAAGAAAATGAAGAGGTCTATTACATTCTTTATTATCAAGAGGGTGAAAGAAAATAGACCGACCTAGAGAAGCACTAAAAAGAACACTGAGACGAGAGGCAACAATATCAGGTATTAGCTCCATTACCAAGGTTGAGGCTTGCCTAGAATTGGGGCGTATGGCGAGATGCAATACGGGTGCTGTGCAAAGTTTGACACTGGATAGTAGATATCGTCATACATAATGTGTTTAGAATGTCTGCCTTATGTGCCGTGCCGTCTTAGGCCCGAAAGGACGATGGATGGATGGATGGATGGATGGATGGATGGATGGATGGATGGATGGATGGGTTGGTGGATGGGTTGGTGAATGGGTGGGTGGGTGGATGGATGGATGGGTGGATGGATGGATGGATGGATGGATGGATGGATGGATGGATGGATGGATGGATGGATGGATGGGTTGGTGGATGGGTTGGTGGATGGGTTGGTGAATGGGTGGGTGGGTGGATGGATGGATGGGTGGATGGATGGGTACATGGATGGATGGATGGGTAGATGGATGGATGGATGGGTTGGTGGATGGGTGGGTGGGTGGATGGATGGGTAGATGGATGGATGGATGGGTTGGTGGATGGGTTGGTGAATGGGTGGGTGGATGGATGGATGGATGGGTTGGTGGATGGGTGGGTGGATGGATGGATGGGTAGATGGATGGATGGATGGGTAGATGGATGGATGGATGGGTTGGTGGATGGGTGGGTGGGTGGATGGATGGGTAGATGGATGGATGGATGGGTTGGTGGATGGGTTGGTGAATGGGTGGGTGAGTGGATGGATGGATGGGTGGATGGATGGGTAGATGGATGGATGGATGGATGGGTAGATGGGTAGATGGATGGATGGATGGGTTGGTGGATGGGTAGATGGATGGATGGATGGGTTGGTGGATGGGTTGGTGAATGGGTGGGTGGTGGATGGATGGATGGATGGATGGATGGATGGATGGATGGATGGATGGATGGATTGGTTGGTGGATGGATGGGTAGATGGATGGATGGATGGATGGATGGATGGATGGGTTGGTGAATGGGTGGGTGGATGGATGGATGGGTAGATGGATGGATGGATGGGTAGATGGATGGATGGATGGGTTGGTGGATGGGTGGGTGGGTGGATGGATGGGTAGATGGATGGATGGATGGGTTGGTGGATGGGTTGGTGAATGGGTGGGTGAGTGGATGGATGGATGGGTGGATGGATGGGTAGATGGATGGATGGGTAGATGGATGGATGGATGGATGGGTAGATGGATGGATGGATGGGTTGGTGGATGGGTAGATGGATGGATGGATGGGTTGGTGGATGGGTTGGTGAATGGGTGGGTGGATGGATGGATGGATGGATGGGTGGATGGATGGGTAGATGGATGGATGGGTGGATGGATGGATGGTTGGGTGGGTGGGTAGTCGGATGGGTGGATGGATGGATGGATTGACGGATGGATGGATGAGCTATTGTGTGGATTCGAGCGGACGGGCGGGTTGGTTTGTTATTCTCGAGCTTAGAAATGGTGTAGTGGTAGAGCTCTGCTTTCGCTACCAAACAATAAGTTCATTTCCCGGAGAATACGTCGCTGTCAGCAACATCAAGTACAGTGCCTGCTGGCGTAGGTGATCATGTCTCTCCACAACTTTCTGTTTCTATATCTGTTTATCATTTCTGCTATTCCCTACCTACAAAACATTTGTTTCAAATCTGTTATTTATTCTCTTTGTTTTCCTTTATCTCTTCTTCCATCATTTGTTTCAAATCTGTTATTTATTCTCTCTGTTTTCCTTTATCTCTTCTTCCATAATTTGTTTCAAATCTGTTATTTATTCTCTTTGTTTTCCTTTATCTCTTCTTCCATCATCTGTTTCTGGTTATCGTAAATTCCAGCGGTTTCTATTCCCATTACACTTCAGTACATCTTGCTATTACTATTTTACCTATTTCGCAAAGGTGACAACAACAAGGCAAAGCACACACACGAAACGTCCAACTAGCATGGTTTCATTCTATAAGTTAAAACATCTTCCATTCACATATTCTAATATGCTAATCCATTATGTTATTTTATTTTACCTGATGATAACTTCATTGTCATTTTTAGCCGAATGTTAAAACGCGGTTATGACGTCATATATTTATCACCGACCTGCTAACCGGTGCTGGTTATCTCCACAAGTGCTCCCTCAACTTTGGGACTGAAACTAGTTATAATCGCAAACAGGAGCATCACGGTCTGTGTTCATGGCCTATATTTGGTAATATTCGTTTATTCATGGTCCATGCTGAGAGGCGATATCATGACCCTCCTTTACCGTCGATGTTATGCAAGAGTTCTACCGTTGATCTGTTCCCGCGACACACCACGAAACCATCCAGCATCTGCCCTTTCCCTCTTCTTCTATGCCTTCGACGGAAAGTAGTAACAAGTATTATTATTAGTATTATTATATCTCAAAGTAATTTCACAAACAAGTAGAACCTCTTCTTCTTTTACCCTTTAGCTCCCGGTGGAGCATAGGTCCTCAACAAACACTTTCCAAATCGTTCTGTTTTTTGCCATTCTTTTAAGATCATTCCATGTCTTCCCCATCATCTTCATCTCTGCTTCCATCTGTCTTCTCCAAGAATTCCTTGGTCTTCCTCTTTGTCTTTTCCCCTGGGGATTCCAAAAAAGGGCCTGTTGTGTAATACTCTCAGTTGGCTTCCGTAGTGTGTGTCCTATCCATCGCCATCGTCTTCGCTGTGTCTCTTTATCCACTGGTATTTGACCGGTACATTTCCATAATTCCACGTTAGTGACTTTGTCCTGCCATTTCCATCCCTTCATTCTGCGCAAGCATCCATTAATGAAAGTCTGTACTTACGTGATTGTCAATTTTGTCATTCTCCATGTTTCACAGCCATATAATAGGACCGACATTAACATTTGAGTTGAAAATTTTTATTTTTGTATTTAGCCTAATTTCTTTGGATTTCCATATGTTTCCCAGTGCAATGAAAGCTCTTGCTTTTGATATCCTTATTTTGGTATCATTTTCTGTTCCTCCCTCTTTATCTATATTACTGCCCAGATATATATAAGATTGTACGTCTAGTAGAGCTATTTCTCCTAGTTTTATATGGTTATTGCCAACTGCATTAATTCTCATAATGTTGGTCTTATCTCTATTAATCTTTAGTCCTAGCTGTTGTGATCTCTCATCTAATATACTCATTTTATCCTGCATCTGTTGATGGCTGTGTGATAGGAGAGCTATGTCATCAGCAAAGTCTAAATCATCAAGTTGTTTGGTCAGTGACCACTAGATCCCATTTCTGTTGTTTTGAGTTATTTTCATAATCCAATCTATGGCCAGTAGAAAGAGAAATGGAGACAGGAGGCATCCTTGCCTTACTCCTGTTCTTATTTCAAATGCTTCTGTAAGCTGTCCTTCATGCACCACACTACATTTTGTTCCTTCATACATTGTTTTTATCAGGTTAATAAACTTTATGGGGATTCCGTAATGACTCAGCAACTTCCAAAGCATTCTTCTGTCTAAACTATCAAATGCCTTTTCGTAATCTATGAATCCAATATATAGTGGGGATTTTAGTTCTAAACTTTGTTCAACTATTATACGTAGGGTAGTTATTTGATCAGCACATGATCTGTTCTTCCTAAAACCTGCTTGTTCATTTTTCTCAAATGTGTCTCTATAGCCTCTTTTAGTCTCTCCAGAATGATTCTGCCTAATATTTTTCCTGGCACTGATAGTAGCATAATTCCCCTATAATTTGTGCACTCCTGTAAACTTCCTTTCTTTGGTAGTTTGATCATATTACCTTCTCTCCAGTCTTTAGGTATTTCTTCCCTCTCCCAAATTTTATCCAATAGATCCTGTAACAGTAGAACCTACAAACTTTAATTAAACACTGAGGCTGGTAGTGTATTTTGTTGGATGTCGGCTTGACAGAGTTAGTTAACAAGCATCTCTGGTAGCAAGGCGCTATGGCGAACTTACATACAGGTTGAGCTCCATAGCTCTGACTCTCACTTTGTTTCTCCTATGATTTTTGCGTGTGTGTATGTATATATGTGTGTGTGTGTGTGTGTGTGCGTGCGTGCGTGCGTGCGTACGTACGTGAGTGAGTGCGTCCGCGTGCGAATTCAAATACCTTTCTCTTTCTCCCTGACTATTTTCAGTTTGTTATGTTTCCTTGTATTGTATTAGGAAGAAATAATCATCATTTTGTGGCCATGTAATAAGAAGAGAACAACTGGAATATATTGTAATAACTAGAAAAATTGAGGGACGAAGAGATAGAGGGAAGCAAAGAGAAAAGATACCACACAGCTTCAGAGAATGGCTTGGCAGAAGATCAACAATAGAAATGATAAATAACTGTCGAGATCGAAAGTTGTGGAGAGACATGATCCCCTACGCCAGCAGGCCCGGCACTTGATGATGATGATGATGATGATGTTTCCTTGGAGTTACTCAGTTTATGTGTTTCAATGTCTTTAGCATGTTCAAAACATAATTGAGTAGCAAGTTTTCCTGAATTAACAAAAAAATCTCATTTCATCTGATGGTTATGTACAGATTATAAGTATTGTCTACAGTAAAAGGTAAATCTTCTGCTGCGTACACTTTGATTAATTTGACAGAAAGCGTTCGTCTGCCCTAGGCTGGTGACATCTCCATTTAGCTTGTCCAGGTATGATGCTGGCGATGTGTCTACGTGAGCCTTCTATCTTTATTATATGTTGGGCATGATTGTAGCAGATTATGGTTATTTGGTTAAGGAAGAGAGGCTATAAGAATAAGGAAATTAAGACACCCATTAAACATCAAGATCAAAGATAAAGAAATAAAACAAGTAGAGGAATGCAAGTATTTAGGCACAATGTTCACAGAAGATGGAAAACTAGACAGAGAAATTGACATGAGAATACAAAAAGCAAATGCTGTCACATACCAGCTTTCACCATGCTAAGACATCCAAACATTTCTATGCCAGCTAAACAACAAATGATAAATAGCATCTTCATACCAACTTTGTGCTATGAAAGTCAAACATGGACCCTTTCTAAATCACATTTAAGAAAGATCAATACATGTGAGATGCGTTGCTTGAGAAAAGTAACAAACAACACAAGAAGAGATATAATACCAAATGAAACCGTAAGAAAAATAGTAGGAACAAAATCCTGCCAAGAATATATAGAACAACAACAACTTAAATGGTTTGGCCACCTGGTCAGAATGAATCCTCACCAATCACCATCAAGGGCGTTCTTCTCGAGAATGCATGGAAAAAGACCAAGAGGAAGACCCAGAAGAAGATGGGTAGATGCAGTGACAGAGACATGTAACAACAAAGGAAAATCACTAATTCAGACAATTCGAGCAGCACAAGAACGACAAATGATATAAACCACGACACCTTTTAGGTATCAGTGAAAGAGAAAAGAAGAAGATGGATAGATGCAGTGACAGAGACATGTAACAACAAAGGAAAATCACTAATTCAGACAATTCGAGCAGCACAAGAACGACAAATGATATAAACCACGACACCTTTTAGGTATCAGTGAAAGAGAAAAGAAGAAGAAGAAGGTTAAGGAAGGCCCCGGTATGACTGCAAACGAATTAAAATCCATAATTGCTCAACCGCTCGTGCCAGTGCAATCATCCGAATTACTAACTCATCTCCCAAACAAAAAAAAGGTAACTGTAGTCCCTATCATAGCAGTTTCAGCACACGCCAAAAGACACAAGGCGATACCGCACATTAGGTGAACACAGCCAACTGTTCCTTGTCATACGATAGCATCATTCATCGTAAACAATTGGAATATCGAAACATGATGAAAACGGATGAGACACAGAGCTCACGGTGTGCACAGAGCACTTAACTCAGTAGCTCCTGCAACAAGCCGGACTTGGAATATGAGGAAACTGCAGCAAGGATCACTTTTCATACATAGCCTTCAATGCTTCCTGCCGCCTATCCACCATATTGACCTGAATATCACGTCCTGAAAATGATGATTTTCATATATTTTTTTTTTTTTATGTATAGCGCCTGATGATGTTAGGACATCGTTTTTGACTCCAATTCCGAACATTTAAAGCACAGTTAGTCGTCAGATTATTTCCGTCGTGCATCAAACAACAGACCGTAAGATTAGTATATGGTCGGTCTAGGGATATACGATGAGCCATTATGATGACGTAGCACACACAACAATGGCTGCGCCCATAGATTCCCGATTACTCTAGTGAATACAGCCTACAACGAACGAAACACGATGCAAATTCCTTAAAGAGAAAATACTTCGGCTGACTGGACGGAGCAGTTCACATTAATGAGTTGTAAAATGTAAATAATTTGCTTCAAAAAATTCCATCGACGGTCATTGAACAGCACTCAATGTGTTGACGTAAACCGCTGATCAACTCTAGACGGTGGAAGGTCGCATTCACAACACTTGACTTATCAAAAAGGAACATTTCCATGTGTACGACTCCGCTTCATCGGCGCAGATTTTTAAGAATACAATTATTTTGACTTTAACGCAGAAAATTGCATTGGAGAGCCGAAATTAATCAGTCCCCAAATGCAATTTCTGCAGCGATTGCGAGAACATGAACCACGTTCCACCATCTTGGAAACGGAAGTCCAAGCAGATGTTCGCAACCATTTTGCATGTGCCATGTTCACATTAATCACATTAATGATTATGCATAGTGTGTTGAGAAATTCCAGTCTATTGTGGCATGCTCGGAATCTAAAAATGAACCTCTTTGACTCATCCCAAGTTATAATTGTACCTTGCTGGTATAGCTCCACTTCCCTCCCCATCTACTTGTCTGTCTCTTCATCCTCCCCATCTACTTGTCTGTCTCATCATTTCCAGTAATACTGCAATGAGATGAACTCGACTGAATCAATTTCTTCTACATCGCTGGCAGACTTTGTAGAGCTTGTTGGGTGTTGCTCTTAAATCAGTGGCGACTACAATTCTGTGACTTTCTAATCCTGTAATCCATTACGCAGGCAAGACATTTTCATGTTTATTTCTCATTCTAGTTCGAAATTATTTTGTTTTAGATACTTCATTATTGGTTAGCTGCCTTATTTTATTTACTTACATACCTTCGTGTGTGTATGTGTGTGTGTGTGTGTATGTTTGTTTGTTTGTTCACTCACGCTGAAGGCCTATTTAGCCGAAACGTCGTTCAAATTTGTGTCGTCCATTTTAATTACGTAAAGCTTTAACTTTACCGGTATTTTTTCCTATTTTATTTGTTTTGTTTCATTTTCCCTTCTAATCCGGTAACTACAGGCAGCGGATGTGCACAGAATACAATGTTTTCTTCTTTGATTTCCCAGAGATCTGCTAAATGATGTCCTCCTGTAACGTGCATAGTAGTAGGGAAAAGGTATTAAATGTAACTTTTCTAGACCTTACTATTTGCTGGTAATTGAGGACGAAGACACTTTCTCTATTCTTCTTCCTCTACCTTTCAGCTCCCTGTGGAGCATAGGTCTTCAACAAACACTTTCCAAGTCGTTCTGTTTCTTGCCATTCTTTTAAAATCATTCCATGTCATCCCCGTCATCTTCATCTCTGCTTCTATCTGTCTTCTCCAAGAATTACTTGGTATTCCTCTTTGTCTTTTCCCCTGGGGATTCCAAAAAAGGGCCTGTTGTGTAATACCCTCAGTTGGCTTCCACAGTGTGTGTCCTATCCAGCGCCATCCACTTTCTCTATGTTGTGACCTTAATACATTGTATATAGACCAGCAAGAACCGGTGCATGCGTGACTGACTGTAGCCAGCGTCATATCATCTGTGCCGTTACTGTAGTCAACCTGCAGTTCTTCAATTCCTCTACCCTCCCTTCGCCTGATGTACAAAGCTCCCGCACTTCTGACAATCCTAATCATTGTCATCATTTCATACTTCTTACTTCGCCCGACCAGTACTTATCTGTCCCGTTCTCTTTTAAGAGGACACAATTTGGCGTAGATTCATTAAAATGTCGTTTACAACATGCTCTGATATTTTGTGCTTTTCGGCCCTACAAATCCGACATGAAAAGTACTCTGGAGACCGGTTGCTTTCTCGCTTGAGTGTCAACTTTTTCAGACTGGACTCATTTTGACCGGATAATATCATATTGATATTAGCCTTGTTTCTAGATCCACCACGGAGAAATGTAGTAGGGTCTTGATCAGTTCTGATTCACTTATCCAGACGCCAGCTTTGAGTCGTTGACCGCTCCAGCTCGTGTGTGTGTTTGGGGGGGGGCGGGGTGGTTGGACATCCCTTATATTATTATAGAATGCTTATATAATAATTATATAATAAATATAAATATTATATAAAAATTATAATTATATATTATATAAAATCGGTCAAATTTGGTCTCTGTCAACCTTGAGTTCTGTACTTAGCTGCCTTGTTTCATTTCTGATTTACTGATACAACAATGAAGGAATGACATATTTGGTTAAGTTACGTCTTTTGTATAACCTGTGACCCTCGATGTGTGGAACGAGTTAACACAGGCAGTCGAACAGAGGAAAGTACACCCAACATACCGATGTAATCCGGGTCGTGTGTACCGCACAGTTAGCGAGCCCCGCCTTGTTCGGCCGATTGTCGGTTGAGTGGGAAACGATTGGAGCACGAAGATGCACAGTGGGGAAGCAGACATCGCTATTAGAGGGGTGTGTTCCCACGCGAGACTGCTGCTATCTCCATCGGCGGCCCGCGAGGACGGCGCGGGACCCATTCAGCCACTTTCCTTTCTGTGTCGCCAACCAGACTATAAGTACAGGCTGACTCGACTGTTTAACGCCGTGTGTCAGGGACCTACCTCCACACAGAAGGAATGTTAGATCACTCATGAGACAGTCAACGAGGAATAACTTGTTCTCATAACATAATAAAGTGTGCTGTTGTTATACATTAAGTTAATTAATGCTCCACATTGTTATAGAGGGATGTGCTAAACTTAAGTTATTCATTCATCATGATGGACACTTTCTTACCACATACGGAGAAGGTCAGTTAAACACAAATAGTGTAATGTAGTAATAAATGTCATGTATTGTATTGTTATTAAGCGTATACATAAATAAACGAATCAATTAACTGCATATCAAATATGGCTGCATGAATGAAACGTGTAAAAGAGGGGGACCACCTTTTATAGTCTAGCCAAGTTGGGGTACCCATCTACGAGCTTATTACTACACTCTTCTCTCAAGTCTTAAAAGAACCCCAAAAAAATGTGTCCGCGCGCGCGTGTGTGTGTGTGTGTCATTGCAGGGTTTACATGATAATAAACCAACCGGTACTACAGTATCACCTTGTGTGTATTATTGTTCTCCTTTGTGTGTGCTCTAATACAACAGCACTCTCTCCCCTATTCATGTAATACGCCCTAAAATATAAACTATAATGCTCTTTATTCTGGGCATTAAAGGGACGAATAATACCTTCCTTGACATTTCTCTTATTATCTCAGTACTTTACTTAGCCCCCTTTCTTCTAAGTGGTAAAGGCATCACGATACGTAGAAATACGAAGCCGCTGTAAAGCTGAGGATAATAGTTATCCGTTCTTCTAACCAGTGTCTCCATAAACGAACCTATATCAGAGGTGCATGTCAGAAGTAGAGCAGTTGTTGTGTGTTTCAAAGCTAATGACCTTTAGCTTTATTGAATTTCTTTAAAATCCATGTACGGATTACCAGACATTTTTACCTGTGGTCATAAATTTGCCATTACGTTTTGGCTTTATAATTTAAAATAACGCAGGTAATACTGTCTCCTTCAAGCGGCAAACTTTCTTTGATCTTTGTCGGTTTAATAATTATTATATCTCTAGAATATAGATTTTACAGTAATTGAGCAAGTTGTAGACCTTTGATAAGCCATAGGCGTATCATCAACATTTTGTTTGGGGAAACTTCTACAAATAGTACCAAATAATATGATTTTCTCTCCTACACTGATCCTGACATTTTATTATGATCTTTCACCGATAGCCAGACCCTACTCCGCCTCTACACGGTACCCATAGTAACAAACAAGTCTGGTCTGGTCAAGCTAATCGGGATCGGGAGGAATAAAAAATGTCGTACTGAAGCCGGATGTGCAGGGCCGAAAGGCGCAACTATCACAGTTCAACAGCATACCACAACACACCGCATCTACGTCAACTGTTAAGTCTTTTGAAGGGCGAATGATGAAGGGTGTTATCATGTACTGTAATCATCGAGTGAAAGGAAGAAAGAAAGAAGGAAGGGGAAGGAAACGAAAGGAAAGAAAGAAAGAAGGGAAGGAAAGAAAAAGAAAGAAAGAAGGGAAGGAAAGAAAAAAAAAGAAAAAAGGGAGGGAGGAGAGGAAAGAAAGAAAGTCCTGCGGGTAACATATCGTCACATTATTTCTTTGGCTGCCCCAGACACACTAAGATCCATATTTGTAAAATAAATAGACATACCTGGAATATCAGTCAGTATTGGTAGACGTAATATATACATGGCTGTATATGTGGTATGATGACACAGTACTCTTCATTGCTAATTACTAAAATGAGTTACAGAAACTTTTCTTTCCCGTCCCCATTAAGTGGGGTTGGGGTGGATGTGTTATTTCGCTAATTTACGATAAAGTACGATATCTACATATTTCGTCCCGAGACATCCCACTTTTGCATGCGTAGACTTTTATTATCATAACAATTTTCCCGGGACGGCGACCATTTTTAGCCTACTCTGTCCAACTTGTAGCTGCGAGAGGCTCTTTAACGAGTTTAACTTGAGCAACGTGTACACGGAACCTCCCATTTTCCGCCGTTATTCCAGAGGGCTACACGTCGAATCTCTCTACCAGAGACCCGGGAAGGGTAAAACCGCGAGGAAACCACGGATTTCAGAAATAAATATTGTCACCTCAGTCAGCAGAGAATGATTGTATAACAACCTTCGCCTTAACGGCAAGAGGTTGCAAGCAGTAGAAAGACATCTCATAAATGCACTGTTAACGTAAATAGGACAGTTGTAACTAAAACAGGTCAATTAGTTAAAAGTGCAGCCTCGCTCTTCTATCAACCCTAACTTTTGAACATTCGAGAATTGAATTGCTAAATTAAAGAGAATTCGACCTGGAGTTCTAGCGATGCTTCTATGTTCGAACTGTGCGTATGCAGTGAAGAAGATACCATCTGTAGACGCCATCTGTTTGTGTCCTAGTCACCTCTTGCACTACTCTCGTGTGTTTTTAGTGCTTTTTTTCGTTTCGTTTTTTTTTTTTTTGGTGATTGGAGGAAAAATACGGTGCCAAGTGGAACATCTCCTGTATTGACGTTACGGAACCGGGCTCTGTTCAGATTAGAACACAGGCCGTTGTTGTGAAGTAGCATCCTCAAACGGCAGTGGTGAATGCGAGCATTGGCTTGCTCAATGACATGGTCGACTTTACCACCAAGCATCCAGAACAAAAAATAAACCAGACTCCATTGGAAGGTTATTTTCCATAGAAAAGTGGGAAGTGAACCAAAACTCTCAATCGGTGTTGCTAAGAGGCGGAAGAGAGAGAGAGAGAGAGAGAGAGAGAGAGAGAGAGAGAGAGAGAACACACAATAAGTACAGTGTTTATAGAATGGGAATTCCCGTCCAAACTATAACTTTACTCTTTCTCTGCACCAACCGCACAGATCTTAAAACATATTGTTCGTGTATTGTACTTGCTTTTTATGTGATTTAGTTTATTATTTACCGCTTTTAGTTGTTAATGTTTTGCCGTAATTTATATACTTGCTGTTTGAGTTTATTGAAAATGATATGTTTTAATTTCATTTAAATTATTTGTATTTTCACCTGAAGCGAATGAAGTTCCTAGTGCGAGACACAAGTGTACCTAGTAACTATGTGAACTTCGAATAGTAAATGTGATGTAAAACAGAGGAGAGGTGCAGAAGAGCTCAGGAGAGACAGCGTTCCAGAGAGTGATAGAAGATATATTGTGGAACCCATTTTTGTACATGGAAATAAGAAGAAAAGAAAGTTATCCTGTTTTGTTTGGAGCCAGTTTTGATAAGTTGATTGTGAAACATGACAATTGGACATCAGAGAAGCAAATCGTTGTGGGCAATAATTATAAGGTTGTACAGAAGAATGTCGAGAATAATATTAACAGTTAAAGTGAGCAATGAAGACAATCTGAGACAGACCCAAGCAAAAATATACCATATTTCCAACTTCAGGAGTAAACAGCAATGAAGACAATCTGAGACATAACAAAGCAAAAATATACCATATTTCCAACTTCAGGAGCAAACAATCATACATTTTTGGCAGTGGCATGAAAATAAACAGCTGATATGTACTGTGACAGCAGGAACAATTGAGAGGAGAGGGAGAAAGAATAACTGTGAGGGGAAAAAAAGACAAGACATATTTAAACAAATTTAAGGGACTGGTTTGGCAGGAAGCGAACAAGAGAAATGATAAACAGTTGTAGAAACAGAAAGTTGTAGTTGATACGATCATTTACGCCATCAGGTACGGTACCTGATGATGATGACGACGATAATAATAATGATACACGGGTAAGAATAACTCATCTTTTAGAAAGCACGTCTCCTTCCACTACACACACTTCCATTAATCCTCATCTAAACGTTGCTGCATTCAAATGTCTCATAATGTTTAGGTGCGACGGTTCCTTACCTGCTGGTCGCGATCTTATGGCTGCCAGTGTTTTCACGATCTTAGCTGATTATCTTTGATCGCAGATATCGTCAGTGCTTTCAACACTTTACTTCAATTGACATTTATATAAAGGAAGATTACAAGTTACTTAGTTATTGGAAAATGTACTTGATGAAAGTAGTTGTCTCTTGTCTACATATATATATATATATATACATCTACGGACAACTGGCAGATGGTAAAAAAAACTATGGGGCACCCAAAACTTCGATTTGTAGATGTGTGTAAGCGTGACATGAGGCATAAACCCTGAGCATGGGTAGACATAGCTGCAGACCGCAATCTCTGGAAACACGCACTAAAGGTTCACCTCAAACAAGAAGCAGACCGATTCATACAGAGAGACAGAGAGAATACACGACGAGAGAAAGAAAAGAAAAAATAGCATTTCTAGGGGCGCTAAAAAATCCATAGTCAACTATGACTGACGGAGGCTACTAACTAACGTATATATAGCGTATTTGTCTACCGTAGGCTACGTCCCTGGACATGGGGAAAGTACTGGAAATGAAAGAGCGGAGAGGTTGGCTAGCTGCGCTGTCATTGAAGACGGTCAACTAATGGATCGGGCGGGCATCACCAATGCCCTCCGAGGCGTGGGAAGGGCATCAGACTACGGCAACCATGAGTCCACGTCACTCCTTCGGATGAGTTATTTGCGGGTCATCATCATTGCACTCCGAACATGTCCATAGGTGCTCAGATCCCGTCCTCAGCAATTCCCGCAGTGTCCAGCGACTGACGACTTCAGTTCTATGTTGGTTGATAAGTCTTCTTACACGGCCACTAAGTTTCTCATTTCTGGCTGTGCCAATCTTATCTCCCATTTCCGTCATCCGAAGAAGTGACGTGGATCTGTGTTTTGTCGAAGTCCTGTGTTCTTCCCACATCTCGGAGGGCATTGATGATGTCCGCCCAATCCATTGGTTGCCTGTCCTCAACGACAGCGCAGCTAGCCAACCTGTCCGCTCTTTCATTTCCCCGTACTATCGCATGTCCAGGGACATAGACAAAGGTGACCTTACGTATGTACAGAGCCTGCCTCCACTTTTTTTGTATCATGCTCATCGAATCACTCAGTATACATGCGTGGGTGTAGTCTTGTGACTCTAACCATTTGAATGCCTTGGTTACTGCCATCACCTACATTGTCATGCTACTCGTGGTCATGACGTATGCACCACTGTCTTCTTTGACTATTCTGCCTGCCGAGCTTGCTGTAAGTGCCCATGCACTTCTTTGGTGTCGTCTTACAGATCCGTCTGTATAGATGACTGAATCTTTCTCATCGGTGTTATCGCAGATGAGACCATTGACCTCAACATTAACCACGATCGGTTCTGTTCCCTACTTTTCCTGTCGAGTTTGACAATACACGAGAAAGTCCCCTTGAATGACGTATGCACCGGTATCCACTCCTCACCAACGCAGATATTGGTAAGCCCACAGACCTGTTTTGATGACATCTTCTGCTCGGCCCACCCATGATTTGCCTCTTTTTAGCCTGGCACTTTCCCTGTGTTGCACGTGGTGCAATGGATGATCTTTATCTGTACTAATCTTCAGGTATGCTCGTGCTTTCAAGATCTTGATTCTGTCATCCATGGTTGGAAAGTCAAGAAGATACCTCATTGCTACACAGGGAGTGTCCCTTGTACATCCCAAGATAATGCGCATGTCTTCATTTTGTATTTTCTCCAGCCTATCAATTTGAGTCTTACTAACAGTAAGAATAGCCAGGGCATACTCGATTGGTGCGAGGACTAATCCCTGGAACAGAAGCGTAAGTAGCCTCTGCTCGATGTTGGCAGCTGCCATGACCTTCAAGGCGGCTAAGCATTTGAGAGATTTTGTTATCACATGGTCGACGTGGTCCCGAAAACACAGGCTGCGATCAAACTTAACTCCGAGGTATGTCATCAACTTGTCCCTGGTCACCTCATCAGCTCCCATTCGTACTACCGGTGTGGTCGTATTATTCGGATGAAAGAGATGGGAGCTAAGATTGGCACAGCCAGAAATGAGAAACTTAGTGGGCGCATAAGAAGACTTATTAACCAACACAGTACTAGAGTCGTCAGTCGCTGGACACTGCGGGACTTGCTGAAGATGGGATCTGAGCACCTATGGACATGTTCGGAATGCAATGATGATGACCCGTAAATAACTCAACAACTCAATATAGCGTACTAGAGTCAGAAGTGTGTGGTGAAGTAGATGTACCATGACATCGTTTATCAGCATAGCAATGTCTGAACAGTGTATTGAAGTAAATGTTTCAGTCTTTAGCAGCATAGCAATGTCTGAACAGTGTAGTGAAGTAAATGTTTCAGTCATCATATCTGAAGCCATACCAGCGTCAAAGGTGCTTAGTTGAAGTAGCTGTCCAGTTTACGAGAAACTTAGTGAACGTGTAAGAAGACTAATCAACCCACATAGAACTAGGAGTCATCAGTTGCTAGACACTAAGGAGGGGATCTGAGCACCTATGGACATGTTCGGAGTGCAATGATGATGGCCCGAGAATAGCTCAATAACTGTCCAGTATCCATCCTCAAAGAACGGACTAGGTTCATCAAATTCTCCGTGGAGGCAGATGTGTCCGCAAAATCCCCTTTGCTTTGTCTGAGACAGTTTTTATCAAGACATGATCACGTGCTGAGGTATTGCCCTGTGAGTTTCTTGTTACCAACTCATTTGCATGCATGCATACAAATAAATAGTAAAGTAAAATTTACTGCATGCCTTGCTACGCGTATGGGGAATACGGTGTTGATACCACATGTTTCCATGACCACGACATATTTTTGGGTGACGTGTCCGGTGTCACGCCGAACCGCCATTACTTCCCAGAAAAATCTCTAGTTCCCATTTATAGAGGCAGGATGAACCCCTGGAACCTTGTCATTTCCATAATTCTATGTTAGTGATTTTGTCCTGCCATTTCCATCCTTTTATTCTGCGTAAGCATCCATGGAGGTCTGTATCTTCATGATTGCCATTTTTGTTGTTCTCCATGTTTCACATCCATATAATAAGACTGACTTAACACTGAAGTTGAAAATTTTTATTTTTGATTTTTAACCTAATTTGTTTTGGACATATGTTTCCCAGTGCAAAGAATGCTCCTCTTGCTTTTGATATCCTTATTTTGATATCATTCATTGTTCCTCCCTCATTGTCTATATTACTGCCAAGATATATGTAAGATGATACGTCTTGTAGAGGTATTTCTCTTATTTTTGTTTGGTTATTGCCAACTGTATTAATTCTCATAATTTTGGTGTTATCTTTATTTATTTTCAGTCCCAGCTGTTAATTTTAGATTGCTCAACTATATATATATATATATATATATATATATATATATATATGTATTAGAAAGAAACAATTGTCATTTTTTTCCCATGCAATGTGAAAGGAACTGCTGGAATAAATTGTGACAGCTGGGAAAATTGAGGGACGAAGAGATAGTATGAAGCTAAGAGAACCAATATATATATATATATATATATATATATATATATATTCTGCCTTGCAGGTGAGCTCGGGAGAGTTAAAGGCTAAGGGAGTGTACACCGAAGTAGAACAACCCCACTGCCTTGTGGGTGAGACTTTTTAGTCAAAGACTAGCAGAGCCAACCGTAAACAAACCGACGGAAGGCAACAGAAAACCACCGTCGTAACTTCTTTGTAAAATCATGAATCGTCACAACAATAAAATCACGACAACAACGTTAATGGGGATTCCAATGGAAAACCCTCGTTCGGTAGGGGGCATCATGTGCTACAGGTGATACCCGATCGTCATCAAGCTACTGTACGCAAAATACAGATTTAAAAAACTCTAAAGATAGATACTTGGAATGTGAGAACACTCATTTGAAGGGGAAAATGAAAACATCATACAAGAAATTAAAAGAATGGGTTTACATTTACTGGGACTTTGTGAAATGAGATACACCGGATCAGGGGAGATGTATTCTAATAACATAAAACAATCTATTCTGGAGGTACAGAACACCAAAGAGGAGTAGGTATCATCTTGGATGCAGAAAGTGCAAGAACAGTGAAAGGCTTTTACCCAATATCTGACAGAGTCCTTTTAGTGAAATTGAATGGAAAGCCAATAGACATAAATCTTATACAAGTTTATGCACCAACAGCAGACAGTCTAGAGGAAACAATTGATACATTTTACGACGAGTTAAATGAGGCACTTCATGAATGCGAACCACATGAAAACACCATAGTTCTAGGGGATTTTAACGCAAAAGTAGGAAAGGAAAGAGTTGAAGAAGTAGTTGGTCATTTTGGCTTAGGCGAGAGGAATGAAAGAGGTGAGAAACTTATTGACTGGGCAAGAACACACAACATGATGATAGGAAACACCTGGTTTAAACAACATCCAAGGCGTCTGTGGACATGGAAAAGCCCAGGGGACAACGCACGTAATCAAATTGATTACATAATTATAAGCAATAGATTTAGAAACAGTCTGGTGTGTGTGAAAACTAGACCAGGGGCAGATTGCAATAGTGATCATGTACCAGTTGTAGGAAAGCTTAGAGTAAAATTAAAAACAACAAAACGAGCCTCAATTAACATCAAGTTAAATTTAGATTTACTGAAATCAGACAAGAAGCTGCAAGACAAATGTAAAATCACATATCAGAACCGGTACAATGCAATAGAGAAGATACCAATCTTTGAAGAACAGTGGGAAATGCTAAAAGAATCAATGCAACAAACATCAAAAGAGTTCATACCACCAGTGAGGACAAATTCAAGAAATGGATGACAGATGACATTTTGCAGCTAATGGATACAAGAAGAAGAAATAAAAGAAAATAAAGATGAGTATAAGAGATTAAATAAAGAAATTGTAATAAAATGCAATGAAGCAAAAGAAGCATGGCTAAAAGAGAGGTGCAAAGGAATTGAAATGCAACAAAAAAGAGATGCTAAAGCTATATACAAACAAATTGAAGAATTAACCGGAAGAAAAACGCAATCAAAAACTGGATGTTTAAGATCAAAGGTAGGAGAACTGTTGATTGATCAAGAAAACATAATGGAATGATGGACAGAATACATTAAAGATCTTTATAAAGATGAACGAACAGAAGTAAATATTAAGGATAATGGAGAAGGACCAGAAATACTCAGAGAAGAAGTGGAAGACGCCTTGCGCAATATGAAAGCAGGCAAAGCTCATGGACCAGATAATATAACTAAAGAAGAGATTGAAGCCATGGGTGATTTTGGAATAGCAATAATAACAAAAATATTGAATGATATCTACAACAGCGGATATATACCAGACGACATGCTCAAATCAATATTCATAGCCCTACCAAAGAAATCGGGTGCGATTGAATGCGATGATCATCGCACAATAAGCCTTATGAGTCATATGACTAAGATATTACCAAGAATCATCATGCGAAGAGTGCGAAACAAAATCAGTCCAGAAATTAGCTATGAACAGTGTGGTTTTGTTAGAGATAAATGAAAAGCAATGTCATTTATAACATAAGATCTTTAGTAGCAAGAGCCATAGAGGTGAAAACAGATCTATACCTATGTTTCATAGATTACACCAAGGCATTTGACAAAGTAAAGCACCAAGAAATAATCAAAATTAAATGAGTTTAAAAAAAAAAAAAAAACCTCTATCTGAACATATAGAAAACTAAGATAATGTCTATTGACAACAAAGAGCCAACTCAAAGTCATCATCAACAGCGAAGAAATAAAAATTGTAACAATCTATGAATGTCTGGAATCTGTAGTAACTAACAATGGAAACTGCCAGAAAGAGATGAAAAGAAGATTACCAATATCAACACAAACATTAAACGCATTGAAGAACATGTGGCACAATACCAGAAAGGTAGTAAACTGAAAAAATAAGAAGCAAATGTATCTTCCCGATAGTACCATAATGGTTGTAAATCATGGACAATCTCTCAATCAGCAAGGAAGAAATTCGATTAATTTCGAAACAAAATGTTTTAGAAAATCCTTCAAATACCTTGGATAATGAATAAGGGCAGTGATGACATTAAAGGATTTAAACATTGACAACAACTGACTATACCATTCTACATAGGAGACTAAAATACTAAGGTTACTTCAAAAGACAACAGCGGTCTGGAAAGAACAAGAATGGAAGGCATGGTTCCTGGACGACGCGTCAGGGGCAGACGAAGAAGAAGGTGGTTTCAAAACTTCAAGGAGACCTTACATGACAACAGAAGTGAGAGATCTCACAGAGATTCTTTCAGACGTGCTGTGGGGAATGCACCATTCAGCAAAGGACATGCGACATGATGATGATGATGATAATGATGATGATGGTGTATAACAAACAGTCCCATATCAGACGACCCCACTAATTATGCATGAGGAAGTGAACGATGTAAGTAAAGTAAAGAGCCCCGTCACGCCAAGTGGCATATAGAGAATATGGTATTAGTGACCATAATTTTTACAGACCTTCGGCACATAATTTTTGGGGTCGGTATTACGCCCGTGCCGCTTTACTTTTCCAAGAAAAAAATCCGGTACCCATTAAGGCTGGGTGAACCGGGAAGCCGTCGATCATGAGCGAACGCGACCTCTTGTCCTTAGTAGTCCAGTGCACTAACCAGTGAGCTACCGCGGTTAGTGAACGATGTTATGAACATGTCAAATACGTTATTTTATTAAGATTATCACACACCTTAGAAATTCTACATTTTAATAGTTACAAATATATGCGCGTGTGTGTGGTTAAAATGCTACTTAGATCAATGTTATTTGATGAACGCCAGATTATACAACATTTATCGCGTCTTTTGTAAATTTACAAACTTTTTCCTTTGATCATTGTTTGTCTCCAATGTCCTGATTAGAATCCCGAGTCAAATCCGCGCAACATAAAAATTTTAGAGTATGGTCCTTCTGTAGTAGCCTCCCAATGAGGGAGTGGGTTTTTCAAAATTACTCATGCAATGCTTTGAGAAATATACAGGTAATAACCTTTTTACGTATTCATTCTATATGGTTTTATCTATAGCTAACGTGGTAGAGCTTTTGCTTCGACTGATAGTGGTGGCCGAGTTGATCCCGGTAGGTCGGTACAGGTTTTATTTTTGTAAGAGAATAATTGTTCTTAGCTTTGTTTATTTGTTCATTGAATGTCGAGTATCTTCAATTTTCATTTAACGGAAACGGAAAAAAATGTGGACCACATTAGTGATGACACTGAATGGTATCTGCGGTTATTTAACCAAAAGATAGTTTAATTATATTCAGTATGTATTTAAATTACTTAAAACCAGCAGTATGCGGTAATTTATGAATTAAGTAGGTTGTTGCGTTGGTTAGAGCTTCTATCGGAAATTTAAAGAAAAAAAAACGTCCAAAACATTGTTGCTCTACAAGTTGTTTTCAGGCACCAACCAAAGTCATTAATTAATAAGTGACTGTTAGAAAGAAAAAATACGTGTAGCACTCGTGTGTATGGAACAGGTAAAACTTGAATAGAATTTGAGAGTTGACCCGAGGCTGGAACAAGTTCAAACTATAAACCTAGCAATATGTTGAAATGTTGATAATAACGCATTCAGAGGTTGCATCCGCCGGAAAATATCGTTTTAAAAACCCGCTTCTTAGACCGTTTACGGTGTTAAAGACTAAAATAAAAATTACATTTCAATTTTCAACCACACAAAAAGAAACTCAGCATATATTTTTTTTAAACTATAGTGGCGTTCTTCCAGTTATAGATTCAAATTTAGTTTACAACGCATCATGATTTTTTTGTTTAGAAACATATGCTCTGATCACTTGTTAAATTATTAGCAGTTTCGTTCTACAGCTCACGTTCCGTGGGGCTCAGATTTCATCTATTCAGTTGACATTTGTTAGTTCAATACAATCAATCACTGATATACATAGAGATGGCGCGCTATTATTATCATTATAGATAGGCCGCTGACAACTTCAAGTTTAACCAGGCACATAATTCCTGCTTAGTTCGATCTCCAAAATACCGCCACCACTCGATTACCCGTCGTCTCTCGGTCCCAGGCTCGGTCTTTGACGTGTTATCCCCGGGCTGTTAAATTTCTTCTGGCGCTCGTTTTGAGAAAACTCGGAAAAAGGGGGGGGGGGGCGCCGCACGTTTCTCTCTCCCTTCTCTCCTCCCCCCCCCCCCCCCCCCCCCCCCCCCCCCTGTAGGAAACTGACGGTCTTGACTTTGTCAGCCGCGCTGCGCGGTAATTAAGCTTGGAGGTTGACTGCGTTGCGAAAACAAATGCAGAGCAGAACAGCTTCCGTCCCGAGCACATAAAAAACTAACGGTGAATGGCAAAATTAACTCGGGAATTTGAACTTGGAATATTAATTCGATTTGAGGATAAATTGAGTCCGGGAGTGTTTACAAAGAAGTGGTTGGTAATAGCCAGGTCATAAATCGATTTGTTTTTGTCTTGTTTTTTTTTGGGAGGGGGGCACTCATTTTTCCGCATCACATACCTCTATTATTGAATAATTGAATTGGGGAGGAGATGAGGTTGTGATAGAGCTCAAACTGTTGTTGTGTGCAAGGGTGAAATAGAGAAAAAAAACCAGAAAGTATAAGAGTTATATATGTTTTCTTGTTATAATCGAGGGAAGTATACTTGGATGGTATTTGTGTGGTTCTTGATTTATTATTTCGTTTCTCTTCTTTGTTTTTTTGTGGGAGGAAAGTGATGAGCGGAGGGGGGGGGGGGGTGTGCGTGCGTGCGTGCGTGTGTGTGTTTTTTTAGGGGGGAGGGGATGGAGAGGGTTAGAAGTAAGATGGCTTTCCTGTTGACGGAGCGAGATTAATAATACAGAGAAGAAAGGAAGACTTGAATGAGAGACCTATACAATTTATGTATGCAACATTTTTATTTAGTTTAGACCGGCCGCGTGAGTGATAGCTGTGATGTGTTTACATATACAGTTTAAGAGAGTGGTGGAGAGATGTATGGCTAAGGAGATATAAAGTACAACAGCAATGAACTCTATTCTTCTTCGTCTTCTTTCCTTCCTCATTTGCCTTGCATCGTCGGTGGAAGATATAATTTGCGGCCTTTTGCTCTTCTGTTCGCCCCATCTGCTGTTATGTTTCCTAGTGTTAATATTCTGTCATTCCATCCTTTTCGTGGTCTACCCTTGGGCCTACTGTTCTCGCAAAATAAATGAGGGCTCGTTGTGTTGTGTTTTGTCACACTGCCTTGCCACGTGGCCAAACCATTTTATCTGTTGTTTCTTTATGTATTCTAAGGCGGGGGTTATTCCTAGATTTTTTCTCAGTTCTTCATTTCTTTTCCTGTCTCTCATGCTGATGTACTCTATGGTAAAGATAAAATTTACGAGATATATTTATTGTTAAGAAGGTGAAACTTAAAATAATTTTAAGAGAATTATCGATTTATAAAAAAAGAGGTGTAATGCGTAACAGCAATGTAGTCAAAGATAAATACGAAAGTTACGATGGGTATAGATTTATAGTTACGGTGGTGTAATGTATAAGGCTGATGCACATAAAGATAAAAGTTTGGAGAAATAGATGTTTATGGTTAAGGACGATAGCAGTGTAATTAAAGATAAAGATACAAGCTAAGATGAGATTGGATGAAGATATATAATACATAGCAGCGTTGCGATTACAAAATAAAGATAAAAAGTCTATATAGTTTAGATAAGATTTTTAACATATAGCAGAGATGTACATATTTTGTTATAGTAGATACAGATTTATGTATAAGGGGGTGTAACATACAGCAGCGATATAGTTAACTATAAAATAAAGGTGTGGAGAGAAAGAGAGAGAGAGAGAGAGAAAGACTTTGAGGTAAGTAGGTATAATTTAATAAATAACAACAGCAAGGGAAAAGCGTTTGTGGTTATCTCACCTGTAATTGTAGGCGGCTATCTCATCTGTAATTGTAGGCGGCTATCTCACCTGTAATTGTTGGCCGCTATCTCACCTGTAATTGTAGGCGGCTATCTCACCTGTAATTGTTGGCGGCTATCTCACCTGTAACTGTAGGCGGCTATCTCACCTGTAATTGTTGGCCGCTATCTCACCTGTAATTGTAAGCGGCTATCTCATCTGTAATTGTTGGCGGCTATTTCACCTGTAATTGTAGGCGGCTATCTCACCTGTAATTGTTGGCGGCTATCTCACCTGTAATTGTTGGTCGCTATCTCACCTGCAATTGTAGGCGGCTATCTCACCTGTAATTGTTGGCCGCTATATCACCTGTAATTGTAGGCGGCTATCTCACCTGTAATTGTTGGCGGCTATCTCAGCTGTAATTGTAGGCCGCTATCTCACCCGTAATTGTAGGCGGCTATCTCACCTGTAATTGTAAGCGGCTATCTCACCTGTAATTGTTGGTCGCTATCTCACCTGCAATTGTAGGCGGCTATCTCACCTGTAATTGTTGGCGGCTATCTCACCTGTAATTGTAGGCGGCTCGGCTATCTCACCTGTAATTGTAGGAGGCAATCTCACCTGTAATTGTTGGCGGCTATCTCACCTGTAATTGTTGGCGGCTATCTCACCTGTAATTGTAGGCGGCTCGGCTATCTCACCTGTAATTGTAGGAGGCAATCTCACCTGTAATTGTTGGCGGCTATCTCACCTGTAATTGTAGGCGGCTCGGCTATCTCACCTGTAATTGTAGGAGGCTATCTCACCTGTAATTGTTGGTCTAGGTTCTGTCAGGGTAAAACACACAACCCACCATCGTTGACATATGGAAGTGGTGTAGTGTTGTCAAGCTGCAACGTTCCCCACAGGGCTCCAGGTTCGATTCCTCTACGTGGAAAACACTATTTTTTTACGGAACAAACCAGTTTCTAGAAATTCGTACCGGGATTTGTTCTTCTTCTGCAGCAAATAGAGCGGCCGAATGTGATACCAATCACACAATCCTTGTGCCTTTCACAGTTGTTTATCACTGATACTTTAGTTAATTAACTCATGTATGTTTTTTTTTCGGGAAGATAAAATACACATGCTTATTCTTGTGTACGTTCGGAGCGATTATAAGAAACTGTATTTTAACATTTACAGATAAATATGTGTAAAAACTGAATATTGTAGCCCGGGTGCTCTTAGAATTGTCACACTCGACAGGAAATGTAGGGAACAGGACTCAGTCGTGGTCAATGCGGAGGTCTGTGGTCTCACGGGATAACACCGATAAGAAAGAAAAGTTATCTATACAGACGCATCTGTTATGCGACACCAAAGAAGTGCATGTACAGCACGCTTGGTGGGTAGAATAGTCAAAGAAGACTAGTGGTGCATACTTTATGACCACGAGTAACATGACGATGGAGGTGATGGCAGTACCAGGGCATTCATCTGGTTAGAGAAACGAGACTACACCCACTCCTGCATACTGAGTGGCTCGATGAACACGATAAGACAAGTGAAGGCGTGATCTGTACACAGGCAATGGGTAGAGTCATTGCAGAAGTCAAAAATACGTAGGGTCACCTTTGTGTACGTCCCTGAACATGCGGGAGTAGGGGGAAATGAAAGAGCGGACAGGTTGGCTTACTGCGCTGTCGTTGAGAACGGTCAACCAATGGATCGGCCGGACATTATCAATACCCTCCGAGATGTGGGAAGGGCACAGGACTTCGACAACCATGATTCCACGTCACTCCTTCTGATGAAAGAGATGGAAGTTAAGATGGGCACAGCCAGAAATGAGAAACTTAGTGGGCGTGTAAGAAGACTTATCAACCAACACAGAATTGGAGTCGTCAGTCGTTGGACATTGCGGGACTTGCTGAAGAGGGGAGCTGACCACCTATGGACATGTTCGGAGTGCAATGATGATGACCCGCAAATAATTCAATTGTTGATATTTTTGTTACCAGGCATTAACTATTAAAATATAATTCATGCATAAATATTAACTGTAGCTAAGCTATTTCACATGCCACCTCCGTAGAATATCAAGCTGAAGAATGAGTTGAATGTACTAGACATATGACATCTCTATCCATAAATACTGGAACATTTCCTAGATTAGAACTAAAATCTCTAATTGAGGTGTAAAACAAACGGCTGTGCTTTGCTCATTGAAATTGTCCATTAAGACCATATTTACCGCACGCCTATCTGCAAATGGAACGCTTACGTAATTTGCCTTCTTTTTAAAATGATAGTCTTTCTCTCGCTCTCTCTCTTTATCTTTATCTCTCTTCTTTCTCTCTTTCTTTCTCTCTGTCTTTCTCGCTCTCTCTCTCTCTCTTTTCTCTCTTTTTTCTCTCTCTCTCTTTTCTCTCTTTCTCTTTCCCTTTCTTTCACTCTCTCTTTCTCTTTTCTCTCTCTCTCTCTGTATGTTTGTGTATTTGATTTTTTTAACCCCTTCTGTTTGTGGATTTGTCCGCTTGCTGTTCTATTACTGCCCGTGTTCTCGTATAATTTGTGTTTACCCTCAACAGAGGGTTTCGCCCGGTACTAGATTATGCGAGTTTATTTGTTATTATTGCCTTTTCCTGTCTGGATGGTATTACCGAATTTCATTTTTCTCTTTCTTCTTTGTGATGAATCCTAATGGAATTGATGGTCCTTTTCGTAATCCTTCCTTGGAAGGACGTTAAGTGTGCGCAAACGCGTTGTTTTTTTTTTTTTGGTGTTTTTGTGCTCCTTTCGACCAAACACATCCGACTTCAGCATGGCATTTTGAGGATCGGGTTGCCTTCCCTCTTTGATCCTTTCACGCTTGGCCAGACTTGACAGGTTAGTCTGTCACTATTCTCACTGCAAAGAGGTGGTTTAGTCCGCATGGTTCCGGTTCATCGATCCTAGCGCAAGCCATCAACTGAGAGTCGCTGACAGCTTCCATCTCTGTTGACATCAGGCGCCTTGCCTCCGATGAGCTTAATAATAGTTGATACATAACATTGACGATGTTTACTATAAGAAATTAAAATATAGATAACGAGTGAAGGAAGAACCACGGGAGATATGAGTTGCTTCTTTTATTACAAGATAATAATGTAGATAAATTAAAGCGTAGACGAGATGTACATGTTACAGGTACTTCTTTATTTTTGTTGTTTTTTTATTTATTTTTTTGTTATTATTATTTTTTTTTTTTTTGCGTTCGCCAGCTTTCACATCTGACGAAGTCCCTAAAGACTAGGAACTGAATTTTGTGTGTTAAACCGTTTTTCCCTGGCAGCCGTGTGCTCAGGGGTCCCTCGCCGCACAGGAAGATAACTCCGTCTTGGGATGTACTCATATTTTTTTTGTTCCATCCATGAGTAATTGACGTTTCAAGCCGGGCCTCGCTGCTGAGACCAGGGTGGTTGCCACAGAGAGAAATCATAAATAAAGATCCTAACTAGCCTGGATATATAATAGGTTAAATAAAGGCTGTCCATCACGTTCATGGTAGATGTGATGCTAGTGCCTATGTTCTATTCTATATCCATTAGCATCGAAACACTTATTGGTGATGTTGTCAGCACTACTTCATAGCGGCCTTCTCTCCGAGATAACTATTTAAGGAGGTTGGGCGAACTCCGAAGCAGTGGCGCAGCGTGATTGGTACTAATAATCAATAATAAACAGCGGGTTAGGCGACGCAATACAAGTCTCCGAGCCGTGTCGGTTGGGAAGTGTTTGGGATGAGGGCTTACAACACCAGGTACTCCAACCCCGGACATGTTATCTTTAAGTCAGTAACACATGCCATGGAGGAATAAATGCCTTCTTTGCCCACGCAATGTGCCTTTTTGTCGTCTATTTTAATAATGGCAGCAGATTGGTGAAATTGCTTTCTTTTGTAGTTTAAATATAAATGCAATACCTGCTCATTTCAGCATGATACGTCAGACGTCAATACATTTTTAAGTACCAGTCTACTTTCATTTTTTATAATTTTTTCTCATAAGATTTGTTTCTTTCTCTGGGAGTGGGGTTAGATCTTAATCAGTTCTTGTTAACTCATCTTGCCCTACCTAAACTGTCAGCTATGAGTTGTAGACCATACTCAACTCATTCAGTGCGCTGTCGGACGTCTTGTTCCCTCCCACCTTCCTCTTTTCCCGATACCAAATGAATGTCTAAAGTCAGTAAACGAGACACGACATATCGAGGCTGATGGAATATTTTAATCAGGATGGAGAGATCGAAGAAGTCAGGGCTGAGATGACGACTAACAACATAAAATTAGATCGGAAGAACATACTCAAGGAAACAATCTATGACTATATATGTGCCTGCGACGAGGGCTCCGGGCTAAGGTGGCTAAAAAAACTGACCCTCTGCTCATAGTCTCCGGCGATGTATGGCTGCTGTCTGAACAAAGCGGACAGGCCATATAGAATAGTGCTACAACAGGGATCATACAGGAAAGACAGAATCTTGTTGGAAATCAAGTTAGGCCGCTGTGGATTAAAAAAATAAGTATATGTGGTGTAGAGCTGATTTCTTCAACTTTTGTACTTAGTGCCCAATTTTGTGAGAATTAACATTTCCTTACCGCCCGCAAATATTTACATTGAAGGCCGTAAGTTGCATCCGCTTCTTCTTGCTCATCCCATAACACCATAACACTCGGGGTCGCTGGGGCACAACTGACAGACTTCGTCAAAGATACTCACTTTCTCTCTATATTCTTTCATTCATTCTTGGGGTGGGGGGGGGGGGGGCGACACTGCAAAGTCGAAGTCTGACTCTTTTGTATTATTGTCTAATATCTTTTTTTTTCTGTCAGCCATTTCTTTTTCCTCTATGTGTGTTATTTTCTATCGTTTTTTTTTTCTTTTCTGTCCACCTTTTCTTTTCCCTCTTTTCGCGGGTTATTATAGAATGGTCTTTCTTGGTTAGACGATCGAGAATGGCCAAACCCATTTTGCGCTTCTTCTTCACGATGACCAAAAGATCGTCATGTATTCCGGTTGTTTGTTGTATCGTTTTGCGAACATTTTCGTTTGTGATACGACCTAAGTAAGAGATGGTGTACAAACCCCTGCGATAACATTTAATCTCCATAGCTTAACATACGTCACATAATGGAAAGGTAAACAAAACGGGGGGAGAAAGGGAGGGGGGGTAACTTGTCGCTTCCCGTAGCGTCACTAACGGGAGGGAATATGCTTCCAGTGAATCATCATTATCATCAGCATGTGCCATATCGGTTGGCGTTGGCGATCATGTCCTTCCACACTTTTTGTCTATCCACAGTGCATCCTATCAATGCTGCTGTTGACTGTTTCCCATGACACCAAGTTATCCAGTATCTTCTCTTTTTGTCGTTCGCGATCGATGTTAGAAACATGATCATAATCATGGAAAGTTAGAGAAGTGATCATAATCATGGAAAGTTAGAGAAGTGATCATAATCATGGAAAGTTAGAGAAGTGATCATAATCATGGAAAGTTAAAGAAATAATCATAATCATGGAAAGTTAGAGAAGTGATCATAATCATGGAAAGTTAGAGAAATGATCATAATCATGGAAAGTTAGAGAAGTGATCATAATCATGGAAAGTTAGAGATCATAATCATGGAAAGTTAAAGAAATAATCATAATCATGGAATGTTAGAGAAATGATCATAATCATTGAAAGTTAGAGAAATGATCATAATCATGGAAAGTTAAAGAAATGATCATAATCATGGAATGTTAGAGAAATGATCATAATCATGGAATGTTAGAGAAATGATCATAATCATGGAAAGTTAGAGAAGTGATCATAATCATGGAAAGTTAGAGAAGTGATCATAATCATGGAAAGTTAGAGAAGTGATCATAATCATGGAAAGTTAGAGAAATTATCATAATCATGGAAAGTTAGAGAAGTGATCATAATCATGGAAAGTTAGAGAAATGATCATAATCCCCATGGAAAGTTAGAGGAGTGATCATAATCATGGAAAGTTAAAGAAATAATCATAATCATGGAATGTTAGAGAAATGATCATAATCATTGAAAGTTAGAGAAATGATCATAATCATGGAAAGTTAAAGAAATAATCATAATCATGGAATGTTAGAGAAATGATCATAATCATGGAAAGTTAAGAAATGATCATAATCATGGAAAGTTAGAAAAATGATCATAATCATGGAAAGTTAAAGAAATAATCATAATCATGGAATGTTAGAGAAATGATCATAATCATGGAATGTTAGAAACATGATCATAATCATGGAATGTTAGAGAAATGATCATAATCATAGAAAGTTAAACAAATGATCGTATTCATGGAAAGTTAGAGAAATTATCATAATCATAGAAAGTTAGAGAAATGATCATAATCATAGAAAGTTAAACAAATGATCGTATTCATGGAAAGTTAAAGAAATGATCATAATCATGGAATGTTAGAGATATGATCATAATCATGGAAAGTTAGAAAAATGATCATAATCATGGAAAGTTAAAGAAATGATCATAATCATGGAAAGTTAGACAAATGATCTTAATCATGGAAAGTTAGACAAATGATCTTAATCATGGAAAATTAGAGAAATGATCATAATCATGGAATGTTAGAGAAATGATCATAATCATGGAAATCATTACGTTCTGACAGTGAAACTTGTTTGTGCCTCGTTTACAATAAGTCGAGCTTTTTATTTCACATTGCAAACATTGATGCAGTTTCAAAAGTTGCGCACCTCAAATGTTGTTACTTCGAACTTTAAATAACGTATTTGCTTGTAATTCTGTATGTGTCCATTTTATTTTATTTTCTTATTTGTCTTCTTTCTGGTTCGCTGAGCACGTTTATTGACAACGTGCATGAAATCTTCAAGTGTTCACATATTGGTGATTATAATCAAACCAGTGATGGCGATAACTTTAACAAGCTCGTCTGTAGTTACATACATCTTTGATTGTAAAGTCCGGACTTTGAGACAAGCATCATTAGTTGGTCAGATACGAAACAATCTTGTGGGTTATTTTCTACAATTTGATCATTTTAACTTAAACGCAGACAGTGTTTATGTTTGACAGCTACAGTTTATAGGCGTGTTTGTTCCGGTTCTGGTGACCGGTTCTCGATATACTCTCTTGGAAACAAACTATGACGTAGTGCTGATCATGTGGCCCCAAAAAATATGACTAAGGTCATGGAAAAATTGAACCAAATTTCCTTTGCTCCACGACATGTGTGTAAAGTAAAGTAAAGTACCCCCCGTCACGCCAAGTGGCGTATAGGGAAATATGGTGTTAGTGACCCTATATTTTACAGACCTTCAGCACATGATTTTTGGGGTAATGTGGTCGGTATTACGCCCGTGCTGTTTTACTTTCCCAGAAAAAATCCGGTACCCATTTAAGGCTGGGTGAACCCGGAGCCGTCGGTTGGGATCGAACCCTACCCCTTGTCCGTAGTAGTCCAGTTCACTAACCACTGAGCTATCGCGGCTCCTACTAATTTTTAGGGAATTAGTAAAACCCAGGTGTCCTCGCCAGGGTACGAACCCCGGCTGTTGCCGTGGTAAGCCAACCGCCTATCGATTGCGCTAACCGGACACCCTGTGTGTGTGTGTGCGTGTGGTTTTTTTTTTCTTCCCTGTCGAAAGCTTTTTCACCGCAACGTCTGGATATTATCCTACCGTGTTCTCTTACAATGTAAATCTTTTAACATCTTTGTGTTAAATATATTTTGTTTTCGCCACCTCAAACTGTAATTGTTACTTCTACTGCGTCACTCTGTGCCAATCTCTACTTTGTACATGGAAGAGGCGAAGTGGAGGCGCTGTAACAGAGAGACGTCGATTCTTGTGGTGGAAATTGAGTAAAGGGATAGAACTTTGTTGCTGAATTTGGACCAAAACCAAATCAGCCCACAATTTGGTTTGCACTTTCTCTTCTCATTGTCAGGGGTCTGCATCTGGCATTTGTCAATGTCGCGTGTTTGGCCTGGCAGGCACTTCAAGTTTCCGCCGAGAGGAGTCGCCCACTTCAAGTTCTTTACGTTGTTCTTCTCTAGTGACTGTTCAGTCCGTGGAACAGATTAGTGGGCACGACACACGCACACAAGGTTTCAATTCATTGTTTACATTTTGTATCATTTTGTGTGTGTGTGTGTGCGCGCGCGTGCGGAAAAAAAGGCGCTCTCTCGTGTGTAAGTTAAAATTGTTTATATTTAAAAGGAGAGAAGAAAAAAATGACTGTATCATGGCTGCATTTATTTGTGTACATATTTTATGAGCTTGCTGAGTGAGTTTGTAGTCTGGCGATTGTAGTCGGAGAATAAAAACCTCGTGGTCCAGCGCAATCGCTATGTGCTGCAGAAGTTAGTTTTTAATTTCACCCCCCCCCTCCCCCAAAATAGAACGAACCATTAGAGCACATCTCATTGGAAAACGGCAGAACCAGTCCACTTGACCGCCCGTTCCCTTATCGTTTACGTTCAACGCTTTACAATGTACGGGCAACTCAAAAGTATGTTTTTTTTTAATCGCCATAATGATATCAGTGATGTAAAGAATAAAAGGAAACATCTGTCAGGAATGAAAGTCACCAAAAGTACTGACTTCTTTGACAGTACAGACACCAACAAGTGAACACAGGATGTTGACAATTGTTGATTTGTTATTCATATTTTCTTCCCAAGTCAATGCTACCAAAAATAACATGAATTCAATAAAACACACACACACACATATATATATATATATATATATATATATATACAGTAATCCCTCAGTTATCGCGGTTAATAGGGACCAGAATTGGCCGCGATAAGTGAAAAACCGCGAAGTAGTGTCACCCTCTCATTTTTAACATACGTACATTTTTTGTGTATGTATAATATCAATAAGTGTATATGAAACCATATAAGTGCATATGTTATCATTAGAACATTAAAGATGAGTTTCAAACATGTAAATAAAATATTAATAGTATAAATAACATACATAAAATAATGTTTTTTTTTAAATAATAATTCCTCAATTTTGAATTATGAACAATCCGCGATGTACTGAGGCCGCGATAAATGAACCGCGAAGTAGCGAGGGATGACTGTACATATACATCATTACGGCGGCAGACGTTGAGTTTGAAACATGAGGAGACTAGACATGAGGAGACTAGACATGAGGAGACTAGACATGAGGAGACTAGACATGAGGAGACTAGACATGAGGAGACTAGACATGAGGAGACTAGACATGAGGAGACTAAACACGAGGAGACTAGACACGAGGAGACTAGACATGAGGAGACTAGACATGAGGAGACTAGACATGAGGAGACTAAACACGAGGAGACTAAACACGAGGAGACTAGACACGAGGAGACTAGACATGAGGAGACTAAACACGAGGAGACTAGACACGAGGAGACTAGACACGAGGAGACTAAACACGAATAGACTAGACATGAGGAGACTAAACACGAGGAGACTAGACACGAGGAGACTAGACATGAGGAGACTAAACACGAGGAGACTAGACACGAGGAGACTAGACATGAGGAGACTAGACACGAGGAGACTAGACACGAGGAGACTAGACATGAGGAGACTAGACATGAGGAGACTAAACACGAGGAGACTAGACATGAGGAGATTAAACACGAATAGACTAGACATGAGGAGACTAAACACAAGGAGACTAGACATGAGGAGACTAAACACGAGGAGACTAGACATGAGGAGACTTGACATGAGGAGACTAAACACAAGGAGACTAGACATGAGGAGATTAAACACGAATAGACTAGACATGAGGAGACTAGACACGAGGAGACTAGACATGATGAGACTAGACATGAGGAGACTAAACACGAGGAGACTAGACATGAGGAAATTAAACACGAATAGACTAGACATGAGGAGACTAGACATGAGGAGACTAAACACGAATAGACTAGACATGAGGAGACTAAACACGAGGAGACTAGACATGAGGAGACTAAACACGAGGAGACTAAACACGAGGAGACTATACATGAGGAGACTAGACATGAGGAGACTAAACACGAGGAGACTAGACATGAGGAGACTAAACACGAGGAGACTAAACACGAGGAGACTAGACATGAGGAGACTAGACACGAGGAGACTAAACATGAGGAGACTAAACACGAGGAGACTAGACATGAGGAGACTAGACATGAGGAGACTAAACACGAGGAGACTAAACACGAGGAGACTAAACACGAGGAGACTAGACATGAGGAGACTAGACATGAGGAGACTAAACACGAGGAGACTAGACATGAGGAGACTAAAACTACGAGGAGACTAGACATATGGAGACTAGACATGAGGAGACTAAACACGAGGAGACTAGACATGAGGAGACTAAACACGAGGAGATTAGACATGACGAGAATAGACACGAGGAGACTAGACATGACGAGAATAGACACGAGGAGACTAGACACGAGGAGACTAGACATGAGGAGACTAGACACGAGGAGACTGGACACGAGGAGACTAGACAGGAGAAGACTAGACACGAGGAGACTAGACAGGAGAAGGCTAAACACGAGGAGACTAGACATGAGACCTAACTTGTAGGTTGACCGTTAACCTGCTCATTTGTGACATAAACATTGATACAATTTACGCTATGTAAAATAGTTCCTTCAATTATTGCCTTAAATTAACATTATAATTATTACATCATAATAATTTAGTTATTTGCTTTATAAGTTGTGAATAAAACAATGTTGATGTTAATTAAAATCTCACAGCGCAGTGATTCTTACAGGGGCAGCTGCATAAATTGTCCTCTCCGTTGGCACAACATCTATATGTTTCAATAGAAAGATAGAACGTCATCTAAATTGTCGTTCCTTTGTTGCCATGGAAACGGGGAGGTGCTTGTTGAAATGGCCTACTTAATTCGCATACACATTGCAAGGTCGATCGATGCCGTTGTACGGTTGTAGTAGGTTTGACAGTCATTGACAGTGAAGTCTATTTATTAGTAACGGCTTGAGTTATTTGAACTATATTATGTCTGTATTAGGAATACTGGGGCTGGTTGTACACTGACGTAATTGAGCTGCTGTGTGGTTGTGTTGTGTGTTCTGATACAATGTTAGGGGAGTCGTGGCCTCCATTGTCTACTCTGAATATCCGCCGCTTGAACATTACATTGTTAACTGGAATGTATAATATCAGGTGAAGGGAAATGTGACATCATCAAGTACCGTGCCTGCTGCCGTAGGTGATCATGTCTCTCCACAACTTTCTACCTCGACAGTTATTTATCATTTCCGTTGTTGACCTTCTGCCAAGCCATTCTCTTAAGCTGTCTGGTGTATTTATCTCTTTGTCCCTAGATTTTTCCAGTTCTTACAATATATTCCAGCTCTTCCCTTCTCATTACATGGCCAAATAATGATGATTGTTTCTTATTATGTGTATTAATGATATTGTAAATTAGCTGTTTTTTTTTTTTTTTTTTTTTTTTTTTTGCTTTGGCCTCTTTCAGAACGTTTTCATTACTCTTCTTAGATGTCCATGGTATTCTCAACATTCTTCTGTAAAACCACTATTCTACAGCCTCTAGTGATTTTCTTGCCTGTTGCCCTGTAGTACATAATTCACATCCATATGTTAAGACTGGCTCTATAGAACATTTAAGAACTTTTAATGTGACATACAAAGATAAGAATATGGATAGCTAAACGTGGCCTTAGCAGCATAAAGCGTGTTTCAATATGTAAGTAAATACCAGGGGATTAAAACTAAGAATATGGAACTCTTAGGCTGATTTTCAATCTTGCTTTATTAATCAGAAACATTGACAATGAATAAGAAGACTAAAAAGAAAATTGAACTATTCAAATATAAGGTTGGAGATAAAAGGGTAGAGTTGAGTTAGTGGAGAGGAAAACGAGGAAATTTCTCAAGCAATTGAGGAACCAAAAAATGTTAAATACATAAACAAGTATGGCAAATAAGACGCTTTGGTCACTGTAGATAGACAAGTACAGAAAGTCACCGCAGGAGGAGAAGTACAGGGAAAAGAACATAAAAGCTGATAAAGATTCAGGTTGACTCAGTATCAAGCTATAAGAGGGGAGATTAGTTATGGAGTGTACCATAAGGGCAAGAGAGAGAGATTAGAATTACAATCTACTACTACTACTACTACTACTACTACTACTACTACTAGTACTACTAATACTACTACTACTACTACTACTACTACTACTACTGCTGCTGCTGCTAGTGCTACAGCTACTGCTTCTGCTGCTGAATACACCATCATGGATCACGAACGGGACGGTGTTTTGTTATTTAACACAAGATTCCTTCTGTAGTAAATTGTTAGTATTAGCAAATGTACGCTGTCTATAAATTGTTAGTATTAGCAAATGTACGCTGTCTATATAAATTGTTAGTATAAGTAAATGTACGCTGTCTATAAATTGTTAGCATTAGCAAATGTACGCTGTCTATAAATTGTTAGCATTAACAAATGTACGCTGTCTATAAATTGTTAGCATTAGCAAATGTACGCTGTCTATAAATTGTTAGCATTAGCAAATGTACGCTGTCTATAAATTGTTAGCATTAGCAAATGTACGCTGTCTATAAGTTGTTAGCATTAACAAATGTACGCTGTCTATAAATTGTTAGTATTAGCAAATGTACGCTGTCTATAAATTGTTAGCATTAACAAATGTACGCTGTCTATAAATTGTTAGCATTAGCAAATGTACGCTGTCTATAAATATATTTTAGTAGCCACATAACTATTGACATATGCTAGACGCGCAGAGGAAGTCGAGTAAACTCACTAGCGCTGTTGTATATTCTCACTATTCGGCAAATTCTTCATTTTGTTGTTGTTCTTAGACACGATTTAGACATTCTGCTGTTGCTGGTCACGAATCAGTGTTCCACGGTTGTTGTGCGTGGTGTTCGTCTGCTAAAGAAATGTATAGTCCCCCTGCCATATTCGTCCTTAATTGGACGTTAAATGGACGTTATGTTTTATTAGCGCCTTTCAGCCCGACACATCCGTCTTCAGCACAACATTTGTGAGTACGTGGTTGCCTTTCCTCTTCGATCCCTACTCGCTTGGTCAGATTAGACTGGCTAGTTTGTTTCTAGAGGCACAGCGAAGAGGTGGAGTTGGATCTGCATGGTTCTGGTTCACCGACCCTGGTGCAAGCCATCAGCTATGCGTCGCTGACATCTTCCAGCTCATTTGCTTCAGGCGCCATGTCTTCGGGTGTGTGTCTGTGTGCGTGCGTGCGTGTGTGTACACCTGCGTGTATATGTGTGTACGCCTGCGTGTGTGTGTTTTTTCCTTGCTCGTTTGGTCGTTAAATGCGTTTTGTACGCTGTGAAATACCCTTTCAATAGTGTTGTGCCTATTTATATACCGGTTTCTATTTTGCCTTTTTTCAAACCTTTTTTATTTATATTTGTATCTATTTAGACCTGCACCGAAGAAATCATCATGGACACAAAAGTAGAAACACCTGGCACGGTCTCCTTATTAGCATTTAGGACCAGTAGGTTGGTAGATCACACCTCATGAGACCACCGAACAGTCTCCATGCAGGTCAAGTCTGCATTAATAATGAATTGTAACTTCACGGTTTTGGTAGTTTCGTTGATAGGCCTAATCAGGTTTTTTTACGTATACATTTGTTTTCTTTTTCTACATTTATTAAGTCGATTTGACGAGATATAATCTTGTTGTTTATCATTTATAACACGTAGCTTTTTTAATATAATTTTTAATTAAATTCCAAGCCTCGTTACGCGTCACGTTGGGGCTTCAAGGATACCTCCCTAGCCCTCCCGAGTTCCCCACTCTCTCTCATTGGCCTCGGTTGTGGAATCCTTATTGCAGTTATTTGTGTGGGTGCCATTGTTACTGCTGCTAATTTATATTATTCTGGTCGGCGCGATGTCAGACTGTGTTCGTCTCGTGAAAGGCTGTCGTAATTAAGGAAGAGACAAGCACAGATTCCTAGAGGCCTCTCATTAAGAGACATTTCACAACTGTTTGAGTTTCTTGAAACGATAATTCAAGTTGTCTGCAAGAAACATAGAATGGAGAAAAGAGACAAATCGATAATTCATTTATTCTCATTATGATATTGTCGATCGTTTTTCTTTGTTCATTTTTTTTTCCTACTGCGTCATTTATTGTTGAGAATATGACAAAGAAATTTGTGTCTTTTTTTTCCAGGTCGCGGATAAGACTATCGGTGTATTGAACATCCCGTTTTTACATGCACTGACCACCTCATCTTGTGTTGGCGAGGATTTCATTCTCAATGAGTGTCTATGACGTCGGCAGATGCTGTGCGTCATGAAGCGATTCAGCGCCCCAGCATCTGTGTACCAGGACCCCACTAGGCCACCTGATGATGATGACAGCGACGCTAGTCTTAGTGACGGGAGCAAGAAGGTGAAGACCGCCCAGTCGTTTGAGTCGCTGTTCAACAGTGAGTCGCTCAGCGACATCGTCCTGGACATCAACCAAGGAGAGTTTGTTTTCCACGCCCATAAAATGATTGTTGGGCTTAAGAGCGAGCGTTTGGCAGCCTTGATCACCAGTGTGGTTTCAAGCCCCCCTGATAACAACAAACCAGTACTGTACCTCCTGGAAACTCCAGAATGCAGCGCCATCTTCAGCCGCTTCTTGTACTTTATTTACAGCGGGGCTGTTTGGCTTCACAGGGATTACGTCGTCCCGCTGTTTAAGCTGTCCATTAAGTATGGCGTGGGAGCACTGGCTACCCACTGTGAGAACTACATACTGCAACTGCTGAATAAATGTTTGAATGTGGACACCAACTGTCCCAACCCACCGCCAACCATGCCTGTGACTACCGTCTGTGATCTATATGAGGAGGATGAGTACCGAGAGGAAACGAGGAAAGCATCTTTCTGTGTTCTGAGTCGTCGCTTCTCTGACCTTATCCGCACCGAACGTTGGATATTATGTCTGTGGACTACAGTTCGAGATCTCTTACGATCTGACGAGTGCGCCTGTGAGGAGAATCTCATTCTCGTGGCAGCAACCGACTGGATGAAAAGAAATAAACTGCAGGATAAAGTTCGGATACAAGAGATACTGGCTTCGATCCGCTACCCTCGGTTGCCTCGTCGAGTGTTGTATCACCTCCACACCACAGCCAGCTTCAAGAACTTTCCACAGGTTCAAGACCTTATCGAGGCGGCCATACGTTATCACTGCTTTAAAGACGTACCCGAAGCTCAGAACGAATTCTCTGGCCTTCAGTACAGAGTCAGGTGGAAGAGTCGAACAAGGCATACCGTGTGTGGAGGGGAGACCATCTCCCAGTCCGAAAGTCAAGGAAGTCCTGCTCAAAACAATTGGCATTTTGAAGAGTGCGATGAATCAACGCCCAATGCGAACAGTAACGATCAAAGTGATCACTGCCACAGTTCGGAACCTATAGCTCACTCGAGGCCGACAGAAGTCATATACAATCACCAACATTCTTGCCGGAATCACATCTCTCCAGCTGCCAGCAGACACGTCTATCGCCACGGCTCGCGGACATGCAACCATCCGTGTGCTGTTCCAGAGGCGGCAGTGTCCACGTTTCACCCGAACTTTTCACCGGTACTAGCTGTACAGCCCCGTGTTCAATACCACTCCAGCTCGTCACGTGATTCAGAGTCCCGGAGCGTGTCACCGGACATTTCCCTTCAGATCAACATTCATTCTCACACTCAGGTTTGACCTTGGCATTCGTTAACTTAGTCACGTGACTCTAACATTGTGATTTGACATGTAGGGGTGGGGAGGGGGGTACAACAAGGCTGGCGAAACGGGAAATAATATATTTTTTTTTTACTGCGGAAATTTACCGCAAATTTTTTTTTGGCGTTTTAATAGTTTTATGGTCTAAGAAGATTAGATATTTATGTAAATGACATGCTGCGACCACTTTTGTTCATCAAGACAAACATAGGTTGAGCAATAGAGTTAGAATTGGATTCAAGAAAATTAGAGCAGTCGAGTTAATGACTCAACTTCTTGGAATCGGAACTGGAAACAAGTTTAAGCGACGTTTGAGTAGAGCAGTAGAAACGTTTAACATACAGACACTATGTACATACATGTGCTTGAATTAGTGCAGTCTTTGCTGTTTTAATTCTCTTTACAGTCGTAATTACAGTTGTCATTCAATATCATTCAAACTATAATTACAGTTGTCCTTCAATCATCATGTGCCATACCGGTTGGCGTAGGTGATCATGTCCCTCCACAATCTTCTATCTACAGTGCATCGTATCAGTTCTGTTGTTGACTGTTTTCCATGCCATGACACCAAGCTATCAAGTATTTTCTCTCTTTGTCGCCCGCGATCTCTCTTTCCTTTTATTTTGCCAGTTGTAACCAAGTATTCCAACTTTCCTCTTCTCATGATGTGCCCGAAAAATGTTGATTGCGTCTTTCTGATGTTTTTTTAAGAGCTCCCTTTTTGGTGTTGGCCTCTTTCAGAACTTCCTCATTGGTCTTTTTATCTGTCCAGGTAACTTTCAACATTCTTCTGAGAAATCCATCTCTGTGGCCTCTAATCGTCTTTTCATTTGTTTGTCTACTGTCCATGATTCGCTTACATAGGTCAGAATGGTTCTATATAGCACCGATGAACTCTCTTTCTCATTTTTATTGACATAGATTTGTTGCATAAGATATTTTTCATTTTCTGAAATGCCATTTTGGCCTGAGCTATTCTGCTTTTTATTTCTGTGGTCCTTCAATAACATTCAAATTTCATTTTATGCGAAATTTATTGGAGCAGAAATGCCGGGAAAATGTAACGCCAGCGGGAAAGATTAAATTCAAGAAAAGTCCAGGAAAGTATGAGAACGATTTGAGATAGATTTGAGAACGATTAGTGATAGATTTGAGATAGATTTGATAACGATTTGAGATAGATTTGAGAACGATTTGAGATAGATTTGAGAACGATTTGAGATAGATTTTTAGATCGATTTGAGATATATTTGAAAACGATTTTAGAAAGATTTTAGAACGATTTGAGATAGATTTGAAAACGATTTGAGAAAGATTTGAAAACGATTTGAGAAAGATTTGAAAACGATTTGAGATAGATTTGAAAACGATTTGAGATAGATTTGAGAACGATTTGAGATAGATTTATGATAATTATTGGGTACATGTATGTTAAGAGAAGTGTTGAAAAGTTGAGATGGATGAGCGAGTGTTTTTGCCTAGCCTGGGTGTTTCCAATATTTTATTTGCATTATAAAAGCGTGACAATATTTCACTATTTCAGTGATTGTAACCTAATGAAGTCTATGTGCAATATAAACACAAGAGGTATAACAAGTGTGCCGTAGAATCTATACATCGTTTACACGATAACAATGGCAAAGTTGCTTTATGATAGTAGTTAAGAAATAAGCAGGGGAGCAGAGGCCGAAAAAAAAATCCCAAGCGTAAGATGGAATGCTTGCGTTCACCTGAATACTAAAGGAGTACACCTCTTTATCATCCGCCCTTAAAAGGGTGTTTAGTGGGCGTGTCTGCGTTGTGTTGTGGTTTGCAGTATAATTGGGATATTTGCGCCTTTCGGCCCAACACCCGAATTCAGCACAACATTTTTGAGTACCGGGTTGTATTCCCTCTTCGATCGCTACTCGCTTAGCCAGACTAGACAGGTTGGTCTGTTATTAGAGGCACCTCGAAGAGGTGGAGCAGGGTCTGGATTATTCTGATTCACCAATCCTGGCGCAAGATTCATCTGTGGGTCGCTGACAACTTCCTTTCTGCTGCTGTGAGGCACGCCTTCACCTCCCTAAAATGGAAAAAGAATATCGAGAGGAGGGTGGTAAGATGGAATAATAATATCGAGGGGAGGGTGGTAAGATGGAATAATAATATCGAGGGGAGGGCGGTAAGATGGAATAATAATATCGAGGGGAGGGTGGTAAGATGGAATAATAATATCGAGGGGAGGGTGGTAAGATGGAATAATAATTTCGCGGAAGTTCTACTTCATCATCACATGTCAGTGGTTGAGACTGGCAGATGAAAAAAAGTAAAGTAAAGAGCCTCTGTCCCGCTAAGTGGCGTATAGGGAATATGGTGTTAGAGACCATAAATTGTACAGACCTTCGGCACATAATTTTTGGGGTAATGTGGTCGGTATTACGATCGCGCCGCTTTACTTTCCCAGAAACAATCCGGTACCAATTTAAAGCTGGGTGAACCCGGAAGCCGTTGGGATCGAACCCTAACTCTTGTCCTTTGTTGTCCAGTCACTAACCACTGAGCTATCGCGGCTCCCTACTAGCAGATGAGCGGCAGCTAAAACTTTCTGTCCCCTTCAACATTCAAAAGATCGGAAAGAGAAAGTGAAGAAGACATATAGGATTTGACGTAGGCCTAGACAAATTATATGCGTAAAGAGTTCTTTTTATTTTCTAAATCAAATGTTACCGAAACTGAATCATCGCATCTCATTAAAACAAGAGAATCGTAAAATACTAAGCCCCTCAATGCTCTTGTGTACTTACATTTGTAATATCATTCTCAACAACTATACCATGAAAATGTGGCAGTTCTATATAGTGTAACATTTGTATGATGCAGTGTTAAAGAAATAAAAGTGTACCGGAACGCGCCCAGACTCGTTCCGGCTGGAAAAAAAAAGCTCAGTACCTAATGATATTGATAATGAGGAAAACAAATTGACCACTTGCAAATCAACCATATATTATTCATGTTTATATTGTGGCGTTAGGAAGCGAGTATAATTGATTTCAGTTTGTGTTCATGACTTATTAATACACAATGAAGTATGTTTCTGAACTGGAAAACGTAATCAAATGAACAATTAAAGGTGAATGAAGAGAGGCAGGAGGCATTGGATATTTGCTCATTAGGGATGACTTTGAAAATTAAGTGACAGCGGAAAAGAATAAGGGCTAAAGGAATAATCGAGGAATGCAGGTGAGCAAGATCTAAGATTGGATGAGAAAATTGTTGAGAAAACAAAGGTAAAGAGAAGTTGCTTGCCTTCAGCATGGCCAGAAGCACATTCATTATCAACCCTTAAAATGACTTTAAGTTGGCGTTGATGCGCTATGTTGTGGTTTGCAGTAGTACTGTGATATTTGCGCCATTCGGCCCAACACATCCGATTTAAGCACGGCATTTTTGTGTACCGGGTTGCCTTCCATCTCGATCCCTACTCACTTGTCCAGGCTATAATGGGTAGTCTTGTTTCTAGAGGTACCGCGGAGAGGCGGAGTAGGATCAGGATAGTTCTGTGTCACTAAATCCGGTGCAAACCATCAGCTATGGTTCGCTGACAGCTTCCAACTCTGTTGCTGAACAGCGTCTTGTCCCCGCTCCCACTCCAAAAATGGGAGGTTATTACGTCAGTCGTCATCACACACAAGGTTCGACACAAAATGTTGATTTCTAAATGATATTGAGTTCTGAAGCATATACACATAACTATAGTTGTTAGTTCATAGAGTTGTGTAGCACATACACACAACTATTGTTGTTAGTTCATAGAGTTGTGTAGTACATACACACAATTAAAGTTATTAGTTCATAGAGTTGTGTAGCACATACACACAACCATAGTTGTTAGTTCATAGAGTTGTGTAGCACATACACACAACTATAGTTGTTAGTTCATAGAGTTGTGTAGCACATACACACAACCATAGTTATTAGTTCATAGAGTTGTGTAGCACATACACACAACTATAGTTGTTAGTTCATAGAATGTGTAGCACATACACACAGCTATAGTTGTTAGTTCATTGAGTTGTGTAGCACATACACACAACTATAGTTGTTAGTTCATAGACCTGTGTAGCACATACACACAACCATAGTTATTAGTTCATAGAGTTGTGTAGCACATACACACAACTATAGTTGTTAGTTCATAGAGTTGTGTAGCACATACACACAACTATAGTTGTTAGTTCATAGAGTGTGTAGCACATACACACAGCTATAGTTGTTAGTTCATTGAGTTGTGTAGCACATACACACAACTATAGTTGTTAGTTCATAGACCTGTGTAGCACATACACACAACTATAGTTGTTAGTTCATAGAGTTGTGTAGCACATACACACAACTATAGTTGTTAGTTCATTGAGTTGTGTAGCACATACACACAACTATAGTTGTTAGTTCATTGAGTTGTGTAGCGCATACACACAACTATAGTTGTCAGTTCATTGAGCTATGTAGCACATACACACAACTATTTTGTCTGTTCATTGAGTTATGTAGCACATACATAAAACTATAGTTGTCAGTTCATTGAGGTATGTATGTAGTTATGTAGCACATACACACAACTATAGTTGTCAGTTCATTGAGCTATGTAGCACATACACACAACTATAGTTGTCAGTTCATTGAGCTGTGTAGCACGTACACACAACTATAGTTGTCAGTTCAATGAGGTATGTAGCACATACACACAACTATAGTTGTCAGTTCATTGAGGTATGTAGCACATACACAAAACTATAGTTGTCAGTTCATTAAGCTATGTAGCACATACACAAAACTATAGTTGTCAGTTCATTGAGGTATGTAGCACATACACACAAATATAGTTGTCAGTTCATTGAGCTATGTAGCACATACACAAAACTATAGTTGTCAGTTCATTGAGTTATGTAGCACATACACACAACTATAGTTGTCAGTTCATTGAGTTATGTAGCACATACACAAAACTATAGTTGTCAGTTCATTGAGGTATGTAGCACATACACACAACTATAGTTGTCAGTTCATTGAGCTATGTAGCACATACACAAAACTATAGTTGTCAGTTCATTGAGTTATGTAGCACATACACACAACTATAGTTGTCAGTTCATTGAGCTATGTAGCACATACACAAAACTATAGTTGTCAGTTCATTGAGTTATGTAGCACATACACACAACTATAGTTGTCAGTTCATTGAGCTATGTAGCACATACACAAAACTATAGTTGTCAGTTCATTGAGTTATGTAGCACATACACACAACTATAGTTGTCAGTTCATTGAGCTATGTAGCACATACACAAAACTATAGTTGTCAGTTCATTGAGTTATGTAGCACATACACACAACTATAGTTGTCAGTTCATTGAGTTATGTAGCACATACACAAAACTATAGTTGTCAGTTCATTGAGTTATGTAGCACATACACACAACTATAGTTGTCAGTTCATTGAGCTATGTAGCACATACACAAAACTATAGTTGTCAGTTCATTGAGTTATGTAGCACATACACACAACTATAGTTGTCAGTTCATTGAGCTATGTAGCACATACACAAAACTATAGTTGTCAGTTCATGAGGTTGTGTTACGAGATACACAGAAACTGTAATTATCAATTCAAGCCAATTGATTGCCTTTCTCCCCTTTTATCTACCGCTAGGTGCCAAACTGTACACATGAGCTGTAAGGGCAACAATCTCAACGTTTGACATGTTCTCAATATCGGATTTGTTGAAAGTGAATCTCCAAATGGTGCTGTGATCTTCCGGATCAGGAAACACGTTTGAAAACTACGGACTTTATGTGTGACGTCATGCTACATGCAATGTATTCTTATATAGGTTAACTTGAATGTTCTTTTCTGTCATTTGTTGTTTATCAGAATGACAAAAATTAATGTTTAAATTGTATGTGTGTAATTGTTATATTGTTATTTTTTCCATCTCAAAATGTGGTATTATATAATAATGTAGCTTATACCATCTTTGTTGAAAGGATCGAACCCGATCTTTTGTCTTTAGTAGCCCAGTTCATCAACCACTGAGCGACCACGGCTTCTTTTTAATCAAAGGATGCCTCCTAGAATATCCAGCCGTTGATGGGTCAATGATATTGGAAATGACTGGGTGGGGAATATATATGGCCCTTTTCATCTTGTCAGACGGTCTAGTGGAGGCTATTGCGTATTTTTTTGAGGTATTGTTTTTGCCGAACAGCTTCTCTCGTGGCTAATTCTACCAATGTTTGACAAACACACGCGGTCACATAATGAACAGGTCAGGCTCGCTGGTCCACAGGGTTTACCATCCTTTTAGGGGAAGGAGTATTGCACTTACCCTGTTGTAGTACCTTCCATGGCTTACCGAAGTAGGTATCTTCTTTGTTGAGTTTGCTCCAGTCAGTGAGTGAGTCAGGCAGAGATTACGACACCACGATTATTTTTGTATTTCCAAGTTGGTGCACCAAACCAGTATATGAAGGTCGGTATCACTTAATGACTGTAGTAATCTTAGCCCACAGCCTATTGTGCTTTTCAAAAATGCAAGGTCAGCACTCCAGGCACTACAATCCATAAAATTGTCACATCTGCAGACCTCATTGACTGAACTCTGCAAGTACCACATGGTTGCCCTACAGTGGATCCCATCTCACTCTGGAATACCAGGAACTGAGAGAGCAGATCAGCTGGCAAAGGAAGGTTCAACAGGCACACAACCAGATGGACTAGTTACATACCATCAGAAGAAACATATAATCAAATAAATCAGAGGACCACAAGCCCTAAATCAGGATGCCTTTCATAATATGAATAGATGGGAACAAATTATCATTATACGCCTCAGAACAGGACACAATCGACTCCGCAGTCACATGTATACAAAATTCAAGATCGGCACCTCATCTACATGCACATGTGGACAGGCGCCCCAGACTGCTGAACACATACTTCAAGACTGCACTGAATATAGTAGACTGAGGAAAATCCATTGACCCATAGATACAACACTACAGACAAAACTATATGGGCCACTGCAAGAATTACAAGAGACAGTAAAATGTATACAGGCAACAACATTGCTGATATAGACAATACTTCAGGCGAATTAACGGAAGACCGACAGACAGGACATGCTTAATGACAGATGCTAATTGGGACACATTGTTGTGTTCACAAGGGGACTACAGGTTGTATTCTCTTTTAGTGTAATAGTTGTATGTTGCTATTCTTCTGAGGTTTTGTCTTTTCTTTTTTTTTTTGCAAGACACGGTCCATTCAACTAAAGACTGTATCTTCTAGGTTATGTTCGACCACAAATGCCTTTAAAAAGGTAAAAGTTAATACTTCCCGTTCCTTACTTCGCAGTGGAGAACAGGAATTAAACAATTCCCAAATCGTCCTGTTTTGTGCAATTTTTTTTTTTTTATATATTTTTTTTTTTTTTTTTGGGGGGGGGGGCGTTATTTTTTTGTGCGCCGATGCTGTGTCTTTGAAGTCTTTGTACATTATGTACAAAGACTTCATTACATCATTTCATTTAATGATCATTACATCATTTCATTTAATGATCATTACATCATCTTAAAAAGAAAAAAACCTACAGTTTAAGTATAAAATGATATCTAGCTCCATGCACAGTGCGCCCCTCCCCTTTTTTTTTCCTTTAACATTCCTGATGGAGCACAGTATTGAAGAGAGACCCCCCCCCCCTTCTCCTCCCCTTTCCTGGTCCCGGTAGTAAATACGTTTTCTTCAAACTCGACGTCCGCCCTCATGTGCTTTAGGAATGACAATTGCTGTAACTAGCTTGGTGTTGTTCACATTAACTTCTCGATCTCTTCATTTCTAATTCGGTCGGTCTCCTACACGTCATCTCCTAGCTTCCCTCTGCCCATCAACATGCCACCATCTTTGTCTCTTGTGTTTACCTTAACGACTAGGTTTTTCTTTGAGTACAAAATTACCTTTCAATAATCTCTTATTCATCTGCTTCCCTTGTAACTCTTCGTCTAATGTCATCGACGGGTGTCGGTAATTTTGTCCAGATTGTGATTTTTTTTCTTCTTTCCACTCTTTATTTGCACAAATCACATGTTCATGTGGATTACTGTACTGCCCCTCCTTTCCCCATAAAGTGTCGTCATCATTTCATGGGCTCATTTTTTAAACATGAACTTGAAGCTATCTGAGAAAGGATATGTAGTGTTCACCCAAAGCTGGTTTAATGTTCAACCGACAGCGGTACTGATGTTAGACCATATATGAATGGTATATATTCCTCAGGGGAGAGGGTTGCCAAATCGATAATTCATTGTTCTACATACAAACTAGGAGAACGAGAGGGTGGCCAAATCGATAATTCATTGTTCTACATACACACTAGGAGAACGAGAGGGTTGCCAAATCGATAATTCATTGTTCTACATACAAACTAGGAGAGCGAGAGGGTGGCCAAATCGATAATTCATTGTTCTACATACAAACTAGGAGAGCGAGAGGGTGGCCAAATCGATAATTCATTGTTCTACATACAAATTAGGAGAGCGAGAGGGTGGCCAAATCGATAATTCATTGTTCTACATACAAACTAGGAGAGCGAGAGGGTTGCCAAATCGATAATTCATTGTTCTACATACAAACTAGGAGAGCGAGAGGGTGGCCAACTCGATAATTCATTGTTCTACATACAAACTAGGAGAGCGAGAGGGTGGCCAAATCGATAATTCATTGTTCTACATACAAACTAGGAGAACGAGAGGGTGGCCAAATCGATAATTCATTGTTCTACATACAAACTAGGAGAACGTGGGTTCGAATACCGGTAGAGTGAAACGTTCTTTTCTATCTGGGGAGGGGTCTGTGAAATGAAACCTCTGACCCGAACATCTCGCAGCATCTGCTTAGGGCGGCCATTATTCTCCGCCTTAGTACACAATGTTTTACTTCTCATGGGTCATCTTGTCGTCCTAAATCCTAATTAATTATACTCTCGATAGTCCAACCTATTTCTATAAGAGACTGGTGTCCCAGAGTTCTTAACTAGACGTCTATTTGCCTTTTACCACAACTTATCTTAAGTAGACAAGTGCCCGAGCTTGTACCGCGAAGATGTTACATCCAGAGTAACGACATATCTCTTTCAGGACCTCTTCTGTTTGTTCCACTCCACGGCCTGTTTGTCTATTCTTTTATGTTTTACCTACATTTGTTCTTTATCTTTTTTTTAAATTTGTAATAATCAAATGTGATTGTTGTTGTGTTGATATTAAATCGAGACAATTGTATTTATGCCAGATACGTATACAACCATTTCGCAACGACCAATGACATTTAGTAAGCAACAGCCGTGGTAAATAGGGAGCCACGATAGCTCAGTGGTTAGTGAACTGGACTACAAAGGACCAGAAGTTGGGTTCGATCCTGATCGACGGTTTCCGAGTTTACCCAGCCTTAAATGGGTACCTGATTTTTTTTCTGGGAAAGTAAAGCGGCACGGGCGCAATGCCGACCACATTACCCCAAAAAGCATGTGCCGAATGTCTATAAAAATTATGGTCACTAACACCATATTCCCTATATGCCACTTGGCGTGACGGGGCTCTTGACTTTTTTTTTTAATCATAGGCAATTGTTGTTATTGACAGATAAGGATATATAGTAATTTGTGTATATAAAATAAAGTATTTGTTTATTACTTTGTTCTTCAATATCACATCTTTTTGGACCCTTGTAGCCTTTCTCTTTCAGCAGGGGACGACAACCCATGATTCCTATCTTTGACTAAATGCGTCATCACTCACTGCAGTAAAAAAACACTACAGGGCTCGTGTTTTGCATCTGTCGTCTCGGAACTATAGCAGCAAGGGATGATGACGACCACTATTGTCTTCATCGCCACCCGTAGACGAACAACAATATTTGCCTTGGAACCTTCCTAAATTACTGCTGGCTTTTCTTGAAACGTGTTTATCCAACATCCTCTGTTTCCCCTGGGCACTGCTTCTTTCTCCATCCAACACCGCTTGTTTATACAACTTCAGTTTACGCTCAAGTATAGCTTTTGTCAAAGCGTGAATCCACACTTTGATCTTACATAAGCCGTGCCACAAGCCCAGTGCAACACAATGTGTGTAATGAAGGTTAAAAGTCAATGGATGAACTGGGCGTAACACACAACAAAGCGACTTTAATTCCCGTATCTGTTTTTAATGGATGCACGGTAGGAATGCCTGGAGCAAGTACACAGCTTTTCTAAGGGGCAAGCAAACCATCCCAGGACACACCTGTGAAACTGTTCAAGTATGTGTATTCTGCTGCACTGCCTGGAGGCAGCCACGCTTGGGTGAACCTCAACGGAGACAGACAGGTTCAGGTGAATCTAGCTATAATGTGTTTCACAGACATCCGTTAGAGGCTGCTTGGTCTGGTTCCTTCTGGTCGAGGACGGCGTCGTTGTCGTCGTCATCGTTGTTGTTATATATTCCCTGCCTGCTTTTTTACACACACGTTCTCTCGCATTATGTTCCCATACACACACTCCCTCTCTCTCTCTCTCTCTCTCTCTCTCGCTCTCTCTTTCTCGCTCTCTCTTTCTCGCTCTCTCTTTCTCGCTCTCTCTTTCTCGCTCTCTCTTCTACATACAATTATTCTTACACTCCTTTTCACACACAGTAATTCTCACAACATGTGCACACTATTCTAAACACAGTAATTCTCACACATGTACAGAAATTCAATTACTCTTATATACACACATTTTCAAATGTAAGAGTTGCTGTATGTTAAAAAAAATAAAAAGAAAGAAACGTGTATTTGTAAGTTACCAAAAATAACACACTCTTGTACATACCTTTTACATTGAACCCATACAAGTGCAGACGTTTTTGTTTAAACATGCAATAGCTCAGACACAGGTACTCTTACTTAAAATCACTGACACACACACACACATTTTTGTACCTTTAGTAACTCTCTCACATACATGTGTTTGTATATATACAAAGACATACACACTTACCCTTTTATAAACTTTCATATAAGAGAACGCAATAAACTATATTTCTCAATTACCGCTGCTACTTTATCTCTGGCTATCGTCTTCCACGTCTCTGTGTTTTATTTAATTAGCCTGATGTAGTAGTAATGTAGTAATGAGTAAGTAATGATAAAAGACAGATTCAGGAACAGCGTCAAGAAAACCGAAACCAACCCAGGAGCAGATATAAATTCAGACCACAATCCTGTAATGATAAAAATGAAAATCAAATTAAAGAGAAACAAACAAAAAACTAATTCATCAACACCAATAGATATAACAGTGTTAAACCAGAAAGATTTACAAGAAACTTATACTGCACAAGTAAAGAACACATATCAGAAGCTACTAGAAGAGGGGATTAAGCAGTACAGAAGAGAAAATCCTGAGGAAAAAGTCACAACAAAATGGCAATGCATAAAAAAACAGCATGCAAAAATACTGCAACACCTTGCCCAAAAAGGAAAGTAGCAAAAATAAAAAATGGATAACAGACAAAATATTAGAAAAAATGGAAGAAAGAAGACAAGCGAAAAACACTGCCAGATACAAGGATATAGACAATGAAATACGGAGAATGTGCAAAAAGGCAAAAGAAGACTGGCTCAACCAAAGATGTCTAGAAATCGAAACTATGGAAAGTAAACAAAACCTAAGAGAGATGCACACAGAAATAAAGAGAATGACGAATATAGACAAAAAAGCTGCAGGAATCGGATGTATAGCAAACAAAGAGGGAAGAATGCTATCAGACAACAAAGATATAATAGATAGATGGCAAGAATATATAACAGAATTATTTCATGACGAAAGGGACAAAAAGACAGACATAAAATGTACATACAACTATAAAATCCTGAAATCCGAAATAGAAAAAGCCATGAAAACAATGAAAAAGGGAAAAGCAGCAGGGCCTGACAATATACAGATAGAGATGATACAAGCTCTAGAAGAGTTTGGCGTCGAAGTGATCACAGACATATGCAATGACATATACCATACAGGATACATACCAAACGATCTAAAAACATCAACTTTCATTGCATTGCCTAAAAAGAATGGTGCAGTTGAATGCAGTGACTTCAGAACAATAAGCCTAATGACCCAGGTAACAAAAATGTTACTAAAAGTTATACAGGGAAGGATTCAGAATAAAATCAATACTGAATTAGAGGAGCAACAATTTGGATTCAAGAAAAACAGTGGGACAAAAGAAGCCATATACAGCATGAGAACATTGATTGAAAAGTACACAGAAGTAAACAAACCAATATATGCCTGCTTTATAGACTACACCAAAGCTTTCGATAGAATACACCATAACTAACTTATAGACTGCCTAAAGGATATAAACCTAGACGACGCAGACATACGACTAATATGTAATTTGTACTGGGAGCAAACAGCAATAATAAGATATAACTAAGAGAACTCTACACCCATGGACATAAAAAGAGGAGTAAGACAAGGATGCATCCTATCACCAAGCTTGTTCAATCTATACACTGAGCAAATCTTTAAAAACATCTCAGAGATACCAGGCCTAAACATTAATGGAAAGATAATCAATAACCTGAGATATGCTGATGATACTGTTCTACAAGCAGAAAATCCTAAAGATCTACAACAATTACGTAATGTGATAAACACAGCAAGCAAATAATATGGACTAGAAATGAATATCAAAAAGACTAAAACTATGATCATAAACAAAGAAAATTCTCAAGACCTACAATTAAATATCAAATAACAGTTGAGGGAATACATCTGGAGACAGTCAGGAGTTACAACTACCTAGGACATACTATAACCAATGATGGAAAATGCAAAACTGAAATAAACAAAAGAATAGGTATAACAAAAAGTAATTTTAATGTCATGAAAAATATACTAACAAAACAAATATCAGCAGGGCTGAAACTAAGAATGGCAAAATGTTACATCTTCTCAATATTCCTGTATGGTGCAGAAACATGGACATTAGACAAGAAAACAGAACAGAAAATTGAAGCCTTTGAAATGTGGATTTATAGAAGAATAGATAGAATTGGATGGAAACAAAAGATAACAAACGATGACGTTTTAAAACAACTGAAAATAAAAAGAGAACTGCTGAACACAATTAAGACAAGACAAATTAAATGTTTGGGTCATGTTAAAAGACACAACAGCCTACTAAAAGTAATATTGGAAGGAAAAATACAGGGTAAAAGAGGCAGACCAAGACTAACATGGACGAGTAACATCAAAAGATGGACATGTCAATCTATGTCAGCCTGCACCATCAAAGCAAGAAACAGAGTAGAATGGCGATCCATGGTAGCCAACCTTCGTTGCGGAGAGGACACACGATGATGATGATGATATAGTAGGGTTTATCCTTATTTTGTTGTTTGTGTTTTCTCGTTTTCTGAAGAAGGCCGCGTGTAGGGTGGTACGTCAGTAGTTTTGATTGTACCTCTAGTAGAGGTATTTCTCCTAATTGTATTTGGTTATTGCCAACTGCATTAATAATCATAATGTTGGTCTTATCTCTATTAATTTTCAGTCCTAACTGTTTTGATCTTTCATCAAGTATGTTCATTTTATCCTGCATCTATTGATGGCTGTGTGATAGCAGAGCTATGTCATCAGCAACGTCTAAATCATCAAGTTGCTTGGTCAGTGACCACTGGATTCCATTTCTTTTGTTTTGAGTTATTTTCATAATCCAATCTATGGCCAGTAGAAAGAGAAATGGAGACAGAAGGCATCCCTGCCTTACTCCTCTTCTTATTTCAAATGCTTCTGTAAGCTGCCCTTCATGCACCACACTACATTTCATTCCTTCATACATTGTTTTTATCAGGTTAATAAACTTTATGGGGGTTCTGTAATGAGTGAGCAACTTTCAAATCATTCCTCTGTCTAAACTATCAAATGCCTTTTCGTAATCTATGAATCCAATATAAAGTGGGGATTTTAGTTCTAAACTTTGTTCAACTATTATACGTAGAGTAGTTATTTGATCAGCACATGATCTGTTCTTCCTAAAACCTGCTTGTTCATCTCTCAAATGTTTCTCTATGGCCTCATTTAGTCTCTCCAGAATGATTCTGCTTAATATTTGTCCTGCCACTAATAGCTAAATTTCCCTATAATTTGTGCACTCCTGTAAACTTCCTTTCTTTGGTAGTTTGATCATATAACCTTCTTTCCAGTCTTTATGTATTTCTTCCCTCTCCCAAATTTTATCTAATCGATTACGTAACATCTTGGTAGAGGTGTTAATATCTGCTTTGATGGCTTTGGAAGGAATTTCATCTGGTCGTGTGGCTTTACCATTTTTTAATAGTTTGATGGCTTTCATTATTTCTTTATTGCTTGGTTTTCCACAGTTAACATGTAACTCTTCTTCTGCTGGTAGTATATCTGGAGGATTATTTGAGCCTGGTTTGTTCAAAAGTTCTTCAAAGTGCTCTTTCCATCTCTCTCTTTGTTCCCTTATATTACTAAGCAGATTTCCTTTCTTATCTTAAATAAAGGCATTGATCTCTTTGTATTTTCCACTTAATTTCTTTGTGCTGTTGTACAGTTCTTTCATATTCCCTTTATTTGCTGCTTCTTCTGCCTCTTTAGCTATTTCATCTATATATTTCCTCTTATCCCTTTTAATGCATCTTCTCACTTCTTTGTTCACCTCCGTGTAAGCTTCCTGTGTCTTGGCTTTATTACTTCTCGTTTTGCTTTTATTTATGTCTGCTTTCTTGTTCTTTCTTTCTTTAATTTTGTCCAGGGTCTCTGCTGTCATCCATGCCTTATTCTGGCGTTCTCTTTTCCCCGGCGTTTCTTCACATGTATCTTTCCATATATCCTTTACCTGTTTCTAATGATCTTCTATTATTGTATTTTCTAGTTGTTGGAGGACTTGGTATTTGTTTGATATTGTGACTGCGAATTTATCTTTAATTCCTTGTTTTTTTTAAGAAACCCTACATTGAAATACTTTCTACCCTTATTCGTTGTATTATATCTGTTTAGGTTAAGTTTAAGTTTGGCTATCAGAAGATGATGATCAGAAGCTATATCTGCCCCTCTATATACTTTTACATCCTGTAAGGATGACTTAAACTTATTATTAAAACATATGTGATCAATTTGATTTTCTGTTCTATGATCTGGTGACACCCATGTAGCTTTGTGTATTCTTTTATATTGGAATATCGTTCCTCCTAGGCTCACTTGATTAAGGGCGCAGAAATTCACAAACATCTCTCCATTCTCGTTTATATCTCCGAGTGAGTACATGTTTTCCCATAATCTCTTCGAAGTCTCTGTTGCCTGATCCTACTTTAGCATTTAGGTCTCCCACCAAGATTATAATATCCTTGGCTCGTGTTTCCTCCATCTGACATTGTAATAGTTTATAGAATTCATCTTTAACTAAATCATCCTTATCATTGGTTGGTGCATAGCATTGGATAATGTGTACTTTTATTTATTTTTTTGTTGTTTTAAATGTTGCTCTCATTAGTCTTGGCCCTACTCCTTCCCATTCTATTAGTGTCTTCTGTGCATTCCTTGATAACATTATAGCTAGCTTTCTAGAATATGGTGTTAGTGACCATCAATTGTACAGACCTTCAGCATATGATTTTCGGGGTAATATGGTGTTAGTGACCGTCAATTGTACAGACCTTCAGCACATGATTTTCGGGGTAATATGGTCGGTATTACGCCCGTGCCGCTTTACTTTCCCAGAAAAAAAAGCGGTACCCATTTAAGGCTAGGTGAACCCGGAAGCCGTCGATTCAGAACGAACCCTACCCCTTTGTATTCCAGTTCACTAACCACTGAGCTACCGCGGCTCCTCTGTGGATCATAGGTCATGAATCAAAACTTCTAGCTTGGTGTCAATTCCTTCAGATCGTCCCATGTCTTCCACATTTTGGAAGCATCCGTTTCCCACAGTCTTCTCCGATTATGTTATCACCATCTCCCCAGTCTCCTCCACTGGGAATCCATAACAATGGCCTGTCGTGAGACACTTTCTGTCGTCTCGCTCCGTGTGTTGTTTGTGTCAAATCTAGCGCCATCTTCTTTGTCACATCTCTTTTCCCATTGATGATCCCCGATACTTTTCCAGAGTTTTATGCTTGTAATTCATCCTGCTATTTCCATAATTTTATTCCTTCAAAGCTCTCATTAAAGAAAGTCTGAATTGTCGTCCGTGCTTTACTATTCTCCATGTTTCACTGCCATATACTATGGCTGATTTAACACTGGAGGTGAGCATTTTATTTTTGTATTTGACTTTACGTCATTGTATTTTCATTATGCCAGTGATATTTCTTTTATCCACGTACAAAAATGATAACGCCCACATTCTCTAACGGCTTATCAGGACCACATTTGGACTTTGGCGGACCCCACAGCTGGCGAAGCGAAATATTTGGAGATCCCCTGTTTACAAAATGAACTCCAGAAAGCTGATATCTAGATTACAATATCAACAAAGTTGACGCCCCCTCGGATTGTGAGAACCTAAGATGTTGCTTATATAGCCTAGGCCTAACATCGGTTCTGTTTCTCAGTCACGATCTTTCTCTATCAATCCTTCCTTCCATCCATCCATCCATCCATCCATCCATCCATCCATCCATCCATCCATCCATCCACCCATCCATCCATCCATCCCTCCCATCCCATCCCATCCATCCATCCCATCACATCACATCACATCTATCTATCCAGCCAGCCAACCATCCACCCATATATCTTTTTCTCTCAGGTTTGTACACACACATATACTCAAATAAAACAGTAAGAAAACAATAAAGCATAGAACTGCGCACACCTTACGTTAGTCCAACATCATACCCTTACTTCTAGATAGCGTTGCTCGCTCAAACGTGACTTCAGTCCACTGAACTTGTGATCAAGTGTGAGACACCCTTTCCTCACCTCAGTGCTAACTTTCTCTGTTGGTACTTCCTCTACCTGAGCTCTCCAACTGTTGACAAATTATGTTAAAAGCTATGCTGTGATGAAATACTTCTTTGTTCCTGAACATGTTCACGGGGCTACACTATTTTTTTATGAGAATTTGGGTTTTTTTTTTTTTAATATACATTTTAAATACATTTCTAAAGATTCTATCTTCACACTACAGGGCGTGTTTTGTTGATATCGGTGAAGATGTAGCTAAATTGATCACTATATATAGGAGTGATTCGTGTGTGTCAGTTTTAGAAGTTTTTGGATATGCTGATGAGCAAAACGTGAGTAGATTTACAAACAGGTCAATATGACGCCTGGGAGAAGCCTTGAGCTGGTTTTAAGATCCGATCACGACTGCGTGTTGCATTCCTGAAAACATGGTCCAGAGATTAGGGAAAACCCCGGTACCCAAATACTGCTTAGTCGAAGTCGAGCCCAGGTACCCAAATACTGTCTACTAGAAGTCGGACCTCGATACCCAAATACTGCCTACTTGAAGTCGGACCCCGGTACCCAAATACTGCCTACTTGAAGTCGGACCCCGGTACCCAAATACTGTCTACTAGAAGTCGGACCTCGATACCCAAATACTGCCTACTTGAAGTCGGACCCCGGTACCCAAATACTGTCTACTTGAAGTCGGACCCCGGTACCCAAATACTGCCTACTTGAAGTCGGACCCCGGTACCCAAATACTGTCTACTTGAAGTCGGACCCCGGTACCCAAATACAGCCTACTTGAAGTCGGACCCCGGTACCCAAATACTGCCTACTTGAAGTCGGACCCCGGTACCCAAATACTGCCTACTTGAAGTCAGACCCCGGTACCCAAATACTGTCTACTTGAAGTCGGACCTCGGTACCCAAATACTGCCTACTTGAAGTCGGACCCCGGTACCCAAATACTGTCTACTTGAAGTAGGACCCCGGTACCCAAATACTGCCTACTTGAAGTCGGACCCCGGTACCCAAATACTGTCTACTTGAAGTCGGACCCCGGTACCCAAATACTGCCTACTTGAAGTCGGACCCCGGTACCCAAATACTGCCTACTTGAAGTCGGACCCCGGTACCTAAATATTGCCTACTTGAAGTCGGACCCCGGTACCCAAATACAGCCTACTTGAAGTCGGACCCCGGTACCTAAATATTGCCTACTTGAAGTCGGACCCCGGTACCTAAATATTGCCTACTTGAAGTCGGACCCCGGTACCCAAATACAGCCTACTTGAAGTCGGACCCCGGTACCCAAATACAGCCTACTTGAAGTCGGACCCGGTACCCAAATACAGCCTACTTGAAGTCGGACCCCGGTACACAAATACTGCCTACTTGAAGTCGGACCCCGGTACCCAAATACTGTCTACTTGAAGTCGGACCTCGATACCCAAATACTGCCTACTTGAAGTCGGACCCCGGTACCCAAATACTGCCTACTTGAAGTCGGACCCCGGTACCCAAATACTGCCTACTTGAAGTCGGACCCCGGTACCCAAATACTGCCTACTTGAAGTCGGACCCCGGTACCCAAATACTGCCTACTTGAAGTCGGACCCCGGTACCCAAATACTGCCTACTTGAAGTCGGACCCCGGTACCCAAATACAGCCTACTTGAAGTCGGACCCCGGTACCTAAATATTGCCTACTTGAAGTCGGACCCCGGTACCCAAATACAGCCTACTTGAAGTCGGACCCCGGTACCCAAATACAGCCTACTTGAAGTCGGACCCCGGTACCTAAATATTGCCTACTTGAAGTCGGAATGCTTGACTTGATGACGTAAGATCACCATTTCATGTAAACGACTACATAATGCAGCTCACGTCCATTTAACGCTATTTTAGTGACGGAAATTGGAATAATTGTCGCTGAGTGAAAGCAAAAGAGAAGTCACCGTGACCTGTAAGACGATGCTTGCCTCGCATTCAGAACTACTCGGGGTCACATGACGAACTTTTGTTTATGCAACTCCAGAAAATGACTGATTCCTAAGTAGGGTAAAGTGACTATAGCTCGTTTCAAATCATGTGCCCAACTTTTAAAATCGATATCTTTTTAATCTCTTTTTGTAATTTTTTCAAAATTTGCATGTAAAGTTATAATGATTAGAACCCAGCAGGGAATTAATTTCATTAAAAAAAACATTTGGTTATTATTGTTGCTTATTTGATTTATATAAATTTATAACGACCCATTGATGTAGTCAAAACTTAATGTTTACAGTATTTTAATTTAAAAATAGCGATTAAAAATCCATACACGGTACAATTGACGTTTTTTTGACGCCACGCATTCCACGTGGGCTTTCTGACACAATTAGACACTTGTAGAAAACACGAGGCATTGTGTGTTCCATTTCCATTCATTCAGCGGCGAAGCCGTCCTCGAACTGAGCAGACAATAATTCTCCTGGTGTTTTGTCTTATTAGGTTATTTCCCCATTACGGCCACGCCTTTGCCTAGTGAAAATTAATCATAGACCAGCAACTACGGTAATTTCTATTCTTTAGGGCTTCACAATTTACAATTTTGACAAACATCAAAGAAATATCGCCGCTTTAAGAAAACTCCAGCTGCAAGATATTTGTTAAATATACATTTAAAGGGTCTTTTGCATTCTAATAACATTTGGAAAATTTCAAAAGTTTTTAACAAACGGTTAGAGAGTAATATCATTTTGAAGTTGGGCACATGATTTGAAACGAGCTATAGTTCAATCGGAGACGATCGGTCCACTATAGGTTTATATGTCCACTTTAGGTCTGATGACATTAACAACCACCTCCCCAATACACACGCACAAATAAATAAATAAGCTGAAAATGGACACAAAGAATATGTTGATAACACCGCTGTCGTTGTTGTAAATCAATCATTTCCTGTCACTGAATTAACATGAATCTATTTGTCTAAATTTACACAATTTTGGGAGGTTGCGAAATTCGTGCACTGATCTGAGAGTCATAGAAGGAAGAGGTATGTACTACAGCACTCAGAAAAAAATGACAAATAAAGAACAGCAGAAAAAAATGACAAATAAACAACAGCAGAAAAAATGACAAATAAACAACAGCAGAAAAAAACAAAGAACAATATATGGTCCGAAGCAGGACCGAACCCGTACTCCATAAGACAAAAGGCACTGCGCCTTGTCACGAGAAGCTAATGCAGTACGGGTTCGATCCTGCTTCGGACCACAAAAAACCTTTGTTTTTTTTTCCTGTTGTTGTTTATTTGTCATTTTTTCTGAGTGCTGTAGTACATACCTCTTCCTCCTATGATTCCCTGAATTATCGCCTCGGGAGTTTCCCTCTATAATAATATTCATTTATTATTATTTGTCTCCACTATTCATAGACCTTTCTATGTGATTGGAAAATAGACTGGCTAGTACTACTAGACCCGGTGTGAGTAGTTTATGATAGCTCTATAAATTAACATAAAACTCAAATACAAAGGTTCGTATTAGCTAAGTATCACTGCTGCACTGAACTGGTCGTCGTTGTAATTTGAAAGGAAGGAGTGGCAACATTAAAACAGGCATTAAACTGAGCTCATTACAGACTACATAATATAACAAGTGCTTACGATATTCTGCTTTCATCATGTTTGCCAGCGGAGATAAGTTGAAATGAAAATGCTGGTGTAAAAATATGTATGGTTTATGTTAAAGATTATATTTTCCTTTTCGGATTGTGACTTTTAAAATGTGATATAAATATATATACATATAGATGGGCTATTGTGTATAAGATCCTGTCTTAACGGTCAGTTTAGCTGCAATAAAATATCCGTTGCCTAAGTCTTTTTGTATGTCAGGACCTCGGTTTCTCTCATTCTGCCCTCGTTGATCTTTTTGTGATATATTCGTTCATTATTGATGTGAAATTCTGATACTAGACATATTTCTGTTGTCAGCAGTTACATTTGTGTGTCTCTGTGGTTTCTACACCAACTCACCAAATGAATTGATAACAAGACATGATAAGACTTAGTTCTAATAATCGCACACCTATGTTAGTGCCGTAAGTGCAGCAAAGTTTAATCTAATAGCAGTTTTCTAAGTCAGGACTCTGTAAAAGACGGAGGTCCCTCCTCCTATTCGTATGTATCTGGTTTTTATTAAAAAGTTGGTGGCAAAAGAAAGTCGAGACAGCATCAACAATTGTCACAGGCAGGCCGATGATAATATAATAAGGGTTGATACAGTCCAGACACGGATTGAGGGAAATGGCACACCAAGAAGAAATGGAGACAGATAACCACAAACCATTTGGGATAGACTACAGAATCTGTCTGGCATCCAGCAAACCGGATAATGTGTCAACGTCATTGAAACGGAGGCCACCAGACGCTGAGATAGTGGATTACCCATATCACGTGACGAGACGAAACTATAAGACTGTGGAAATGGAAATCACCTTCAGAAGAGGGTGCACTTTTTCCTGAAATATATTCAAGTCGGTGTCTCCTACACGTGCACTTGCAGATGTCAGCTTCATTGTATTTGCGGAATGACAGTAATTACAATAATTGATGTAATTACAATCTCGACAACTCTAAAGGCGTACATTTTCAGCAGTTGGCGAGGAGTATGTTTGAATGATATATGTAGATTAAAGAAGAAACCGGTTCAGATCGGTCGTGTTGTTGATATGAAACTTACAATTCAACTACTTATACCAGGAAACAACAGACACTAATAACGCCTACTTAATGAGGATGTTACTTTCAGATGAGATGACCAGACACCACCTGAAGTGATGAACTGCGGCAAAGGACACATTAGTCAACCGTGGAAGATATTACAGATAGCAGACTGTGACAATAGGTAGAATTGGATAGAAAGAAAAGAAAACAAATGATGCAGTCTTAAAACAACTAAAAATGAAAAGAGAACTACTAAACACAAATCAAAAAAGACAAATGCGATTTTGGGTCATGTTAAAAGACACAACAACCTACTAAAAGTAATCTTGGAGGGGAAAATACGAGGTAAAAGAGGCAGAGGCAGACCAAGACTAAAATGAAAGAGTAACATCAAAAGATGGACAAGTAGGCATGTGACAACCTGCACCATCAAAGCAAAGAGACAGAGCAGAATGGCGCTCCATGGTAGCCAACCTTCGTTGCGAAGATGGCACTCAATGATGATGGTGATGAGAGTGCGAGATTGATAGGTCACACTCGTCGTACGCCAACTATAAAGATTACCATACAAGCTCTCACGTGGAACCCACGGGGAAAGTGGAACCAAGCAAGCATTTGACAAAAAAAACTCGGGAGTCGACACTTTAGAGATCATAAAGACGAATAACACTTGGAGTCGACCAGAAGAGAGATTCATTTGGAGAGCCCTTGTTGAAACATATATTAGTGGTGGACGGAAAGGAAACTTTAGAAGTTGACTTGATTTAACACATATCCTACCCATTCCATCAATTTTTACTTGAGCCCGGCTTGATTTAAAAAAATCAATAGACAGAGATTGTACGAGTGGATTGTAATTTGTCATGAAATTAAGCAATCATAGGTAGTGCGAACTTGCCTGTCCATGGTTAATGCCCATATCATAGTTGCCCTTGAAACTAGCCAATCAGCACTCATGTGTCAAGAAAGACAAGGTCATCTTATCATTGTTGATTTCTGGTGTTTCAAGAAAGACAAGATTATCTTATGATTGTTGATTTCTAGTGTTTCAAGAAAGACAAGATTATCTTATGATTGTTGATTTCTAGTGTTTCAAGAAAGACAAGATTATCTTATGATTGTTGATTTCTAGTGTTTCAAGAAAGACAAGATTATCTTATGATTGTTGATTTCTAGTGTTTCAAGAAAGACAAGATTATCTTATGATTGTTGATTTCTAGTGTTTCAAGAAAGACAAGATTATCTTATGATTGTTGATTTCTAGTGTTTCAAGAAAGACAAGATTATCTTATGATTGTTGATTTCTAGTGTTTCAAAGAAAAACAAGGTCATCTTATCATTGTTGATTTCTAGTGTTTCAAGAAAGATAAGGTCATCTTATGATTGTTGATTTCCGGTGTTTCAAGAAAGACAAGGTTATCTTATGATTGTTGATTTCTAGTGTTTCAAGAAAGACAAGGTTATCTTATCATTGTTGACTTCTAGTGTTTCAAGAAAGACAAGGTCATCTTATCATTGTTGACTTCTAGTGTTTCAAGAAAGACAAGGTCATCTTATCATTGTTGACTTCTAGTGTTTCAAGAAAGACAAGATTATCTTATCATTGTTGATTTCTAGTGTTTCAAGAAAGACTCGATTATCTTATCATTGTTGACTTCTAATGTTTCAAGAAAGACAAGGTCATCTTATCATTGTTGACTTCTAGGTAAAGTTTTCCCCTGAACAATTTATGTTGTCTGCCTTTTAGATTACATTTCTCCT